>CM063505.1:9080612-9133112 GCA_032207245.1 Pardosa pseudoannulata
CTATCACCGTCAAGGGAAAAATTACTAAGGTAACTCCAAGAAGGAAATACAGACAAACGGAAACCTGTCTTTATTTGGATGTGGATTAAAACTTATTGCGAATAGCTACAAACATTTCTGCAGGTGTGGTAATTAAAAACTGGGACTCGTATTCTGAAAAACAATGTCCTGTATTGACCATAAAATCGAAAATTATGAAAGTAATTCCATAAAGAAAATAGAGACAAACTGAGACCTGTCTTCATTTGGCTTTCAAACATATTTCTTTATTAAGTATTGAAATTTATTGAGTGTGTACTTTAGTAGACACATTCTTCATAAGAAGCGAGTCAAAAATTTCACACCACCAATTTTGGCAAATAAAACATGATATATTGAATTCTACAAATTCGCTTCGTTTCTAATAATCGGAATTATACACGCATAAAAACGTTTTAAAGTGCAATTTACGTGACGTAAATTATAGAAACTCTGCAAAACACCCAGGTTATATAGTTACAAATATCGCATTGCATTTTATATATTTTTTATAATGCTTTATATTTACTTCCAAAAAAATAAAATGGTGCACGCATGGACACACACACATATACGTATGAATACAATGCAAAAAATAAAATTTCCGAGTATCTACTAAATAATTAATCTATTTTCTACCTTGATTTGGTTTGGTTTAAAGCATTGCGATTTACTGTTTTGATCACGAGGTATAATGAGACCGCAACCTACTGCGTTGAAGCCTATTCCTAACGGCTACGGGCATTCATGCCAGCAGCGGAATTCGAACCCCGTACCAAAGAGCAGCGCTCTACCATTCGTACATCGTTCGGCTTATTTGCTATATTATTTACATTCTTTCTTTAATTCATCAAAAAGTATATCTGATATTAAATTATCTTTTACTTTAAAACATAATATTTAGAACTACGGAGAAAACAGCAGCGTGATACGAACCCGCAAATCCACCAAAGTTCAGCGCTCTACTATTCGTACATCGTTCGGCCCATTTGCTATATTATTTACATTTTATGTTTAATTCATTAAAAATTATATTTCATATTAAATTATCTTTTACTTTAAAACTATATATTTATAACTACAGAGAAAACAGCTCATATCAATATCCTCTTAAAATACATTAAATTTATGGTAAAAGATAACACTTTTACATATAGTAGAAAAGTATTTATAACTTTATCCTTTTCTTTTTTAATAAAGCTCTATTTATAGATCAGCAAGAAAAAGAAACGATATATTTGGATCCTAATAAAAAAAATAGTAGTTGTTTAGTAAACGTTGTATCTAAGTAAACAAGCGAGTATATGGAATATTTTCTTTGAATACAGAGAAAAAAATAGCTTCAAATAACGCGACATAGAGTTGTTCTCATATTTCTTTTAGCACAAAATTAAATACATAGTTTTTCTCTTTATCCAAACAAACTTTGAACAAACAAGAACCATTAAAGTCATATTTGTCTTTCCTTTAAGACGTTTCTGTTACTGGCCCAGATTTAACTTGCGTCTAATTTGTCACAAGTAAAACACAAAAGAAATGAAAAACATTTTTGGTTTCAGTTGGCATTTATCACTTTTATGAGTTCCTAACTATTAAATCTATGGCAAAAAAAAAGTTTTACTGCTTAGGGACACGTGCGGCTTCTGGCGTTTCTTGATAAATAATGCACAATTTCGAGAGGAAAACTAAAAGTCCGTTGAAAATTAGTTATTTTGAGTAGTTACACGTACTATATTATGCCATAATAGGCGGTCTGTCAGGACGGTTTCTGCCGTCTCATGAACAGGCTCATTTTCTAAGAAGTTAATTAAACAATCCACTAAAAGTTAGAGTAGGTACAAACACTTAACTTTAAAAATGTTTATACTTATTCAAGTCGACAAAATAATGTATTTTTAAATTATCAGTTTTTAATGTGAATATAAAATATAAGTGCATAAAGCATATAAGATACTGAAATCTGTTAGAAAATATTTATATTATATTAAACTACATGAAATAGTATTTTCCTGACTATATTTCTTAAAACTGCTCTTAGTACTTACTATACTAACAGAGTGCTTTCATTAAATCATAAGTATTTCTGTAGAAACAAAATTGGAAATTGCTTTGAAATTACATTAACACATTGTATGCTGGACACATACTAGTATGTTTTCTGATGATTGATATTTAAGCGCGAGTCACATATTAGTACGTTTTCTGACGATTGATACTTCAGCGTGGGTCACGTACTAGTACATTTTCTGATGATTGATACTTCAGCGCGGGTCATGTACTAGTACGATTTCTGACGATTGATACTTGAACGCGAGTCACTTACTAGTACTGGTTAGTGTAACAGCATGGTTTGTTTGTGGGTACAAAAATAACGGTATATACAGGAAAACGAAGCCGAACGTTCTTGTATACTACATAGATTCTGGTTAAATTAGACAAAAACTAGATTTTACTTCCGTCGATGCAGAACGCCAGAACGGGAAAGTAGATTTAAAAAAAATCAATTTAGATTTAAAATTAACATTTTATTTATCCTTTCGAAAATGATATTATATATATGTACATTTATATGTTATATATATATATATATATATATATATATATATATATATATATATATATATATATATATATTTGTATCTATATATACTTGTTTATATGTTTCAATATAAAATACGAAAAGTTGGTTAAAATATTAAATAATTTTCGATCTATTAATATTTAACTGAATAACTAAATTTACTCACAAAACGCCCGCTCCTGGTACAATTCCGCTCTAAAATGTACCTGCACACAATGTGTTAAGACAAGAACCATGGCAAATCAATCAGCAAAGCGATCGATCTAGTAATCAGAGAGTTGCTAGTTCGAGGCTCGGGTGGAAGAGTTCAGTAATGTTCGTTAATAGTGACTAGGTCACGTAAAAATAAGTGTGTTAGCAGGGTTCTGAATTTCCCAACGGATTCCTTTGAAGGTGGCATGCCTAGTCTAGTGGTCATCTGGTTTGGTTTTGTTTTCGTTTGGAGTGCACGGTCTACTTTTTGCATCAAGATAGCTAATGAGACCGGGACCAACAGATTAAAGCCGATTTTGAACTCACGAACTCCGGTACTAAAGGCTAGTGCCATAACCAATCGGCCATCGTTCGGCCTAGCTGTCATCTGTTCAGACCCTAACTGTAAATTACTAGGACCATCTTTGCTAGTTTGTTTTCTCCTAAAGAGAAATGTTGGTCGTTTATATATGGTTCTGCCACAATACAATGGCAATTAATATCCGAGGCTTGGCAGTAGTGTAAACTGTAACAAATAATTGAAAATAATATAATTGGAATTCCCAATGGAAATATTATAATTATTTCAAGTTATACAACTTTTAACAATAAATTTTTATCGTGTGTTAGTTTTAAACTTTCCGTAATTCGCTAAAACACTTTTTTATTTTATAATGCATACCCAAACTTCAGGCAATCACATTACTAGACAATGTTAAAAATTTTGAAAGTATAAAACATAAATGTAATGCAGCTGGAACATTTTGAAACTCTAATTGATTTTAAAATTCATCAAACTTGACTTTTAAAAGTATAAAATAAGGTTATAAATCAAAATACAGGCTTTAGATCGGTAAAATAATAACTTCATTCATCAAATATTTTTGTAGTGTCCTACTGGATTTTTTTAGTACATAGTAGTTATTATAAATGAATAAATTAAATTGTAAATTAAAAATTCTCAGCTTAAATTTTATGACAGCAACCGAGTCTGTTGCACTCGTTAACAACATCAAAATATTGCATTTTTAGACCTTATATTGAGTAAGATAATATTAAGAATACTGCCTAAATAAAGCATCAAAAGAGTATTGTCTGTATAATTCCGTAACTAAATGTGCCTTGAAAATCCCCTGAAAATGCTGCTTGGTCAAAGCAGAGAAACAGCCATTGCAAAGATCCTTTCAAAAAACGGATTAAGACAATGTTCTTATATAGAGGTATTTATGAAAATTTTATCCTGGTACCAAATACTATGTTTTGCTTAGAAAAATAAGCATTTCTTATAGTTTTGAGTCAACTATAAGCTGCTTTACAAGCTTTCTCCGTATATATGTTTACTTTGTGAATTCTATATTTTCCATATTTTGTATATAAACTGTAATAATGCATATATCAAAGAGATAGTTAGTGGTAGGGTACGAGTGACTGTAAAAAAGTAGGAAGTTTTCTTAAAGGTAGATAAATATATCAGAAAAAGATGCTTTTCTAAATACTTCATATGTATGTAAACCTTACAAGAACACAAATAGAATAATGTTTAACATATATGACAATATAAAACACTTATAAACAGTAATAAAAGATAAACAAAATGAAATACAAACGCTGAAATTATAATAAACATATTTTAAAATATTCATAAAACTTCTAAACTTATATTACTAGTGAAAATAGGTATACAATGCATCAAAATACACTTTAACAAAAATATTCATGCGTAGTTATCAAGAATAATATTCAGAAAACATCTAACCGTACAGTAACGAAAATAATATTATGTAGCATAAAAAAGTTTTAATGAAATATGTTCATGTGCAGTTAGCGTAATCATTTTGTAGTAATCCAAATTCATATTACTAGGATTTCTTAATGTATTATAACGAAAATAAGCATAATGCGCAGCAAAATAAAATTTTAATTGAATATATTCACTACCAGTTATTGAAAAAGGCCATCATTTATAAGCTCATTAATCTATACAATACATTGAATAATGTATTTTATAGATTAATGAGTTATGAGTGAACTGTTAAGGGATTAATTGCCCATAAATACACATGTCCGGTTTTCAAGTCGTTTTCTTTAATTAAAAGTATACAATTCTATTACGATGGCACACTGTGAATTAATTAAGGTCTCCAGAAAAAGCAAGAAATACAGTGTAGGAATGATTTACCTTTGTATTTTAGTAAATATCACCAATATTTTAGAGAATTTTGCCAAGAGGAACCCAATTCTTAAGCAGTCCCCATTATTCATTTAAAAAGTAATTACACAATATACTGAAGCTATTGATGTCAACATAGAATTTAAAAATGGAAAAATTATTCCGAGACATCTTATAGGCTATACGATCAAATATTAATCCGGGGTTATATGCATTTATTTTTTAAAAAGTTTAAATAAGTAATTCGTATTTTTTTTAATAAATGCACTTTAAGATTCAATTAGTTGAGTACAATTATTGCATGAACGAGTAACAAATAACAAGTTATAATGTTTAAACCGTATAATATTTCTTTAAGGAAATGGTGAAATGCAATTTATTTGTTCTGAACTCGAATTTATTTCGTTTTTTTCTTAGGCTTAGTTACCATTTTCTGAGCTAAGTCGATAAAAATCCTAAAAGATCTGATTCGGAAGTCTAGACTAAGATAAAGACCCTATTATACAAAAAACGTTTGATAAATGAAAAAAAAGAGTTATTAAATAAAGTAATTATAGAAAGACAAAACAAATTTTTTCCTTCAAACTTACCTTTAATACGAACTTCTTCATAGGTTTCACGATATGTGGTATCCCTGTTGCCACTGCCTAAAAACACAACATTTACAAAAGATTATTCTCTGAAAAATTATTTGTTTCATTAACAGATAGAACAAAATAACAACATAAAATATTTAAAATAAAAAATAGATAATATTTTAAAATTAAATTCAAAATCGTTTTTAGTATATTTTGGCAAAACTAACCAACGATTAACTGACACCCAATGTCAGTCATTTAGACTTAATAAGGCGATTTCACGCAGTAGGGCAAATTTTCAAATTATGACAATTCTGGCTTTAGTTTCAAACGGAAGAGCAGCTTATTGTCTATTGGCTATTGTATACATGAAAATGAATGGGAAGTGCATTATAGTAGTTTTTGACGTTGCAACAAATTGCCTTATTGAGGATGTATTTGTAATATAATTTTTTCGTGTTTAATATGCATTCAGCTCCATACATCTGGTTAAACCGTTACTCCATGGTTAGTTTTCCCCAAATATGATGGGATAAGATTTTCAAGTAGACTTTATTACACAAACATACTAAAATCACTGAAATAAATTATGTTAGTTCTTGGTTAAATTAGATTTTACACATTACCTTATCATATTTAAAAAATAAGATATATAGATATTTTCATCATGATCCTACATATTATATTACCATTCAAGATATTTCATATGATTATCTAGATGATTATTATTCTTAAGATGATTATTTAATGGTTGAAAGGGGCTAACAATGCGTACAGTTCTTAAAAATTAAAAAAAAAAACGAATGATTTTTTTGTCTTTTATAGGAACAAAATGGTACGCAAGCTCAATTCATGAATACAGTATGCATAAAACTATAAAATAATATTCATTGATGGAAATTGCATGTGCATTCACATTTAAAAGTAATACTTTCTGTGCAATTCTTGTAGGATATTTATATTGGCTTGCTCATGATGCCTTAAGCCACTACACTTTTGGAGCCAAACTTGGCGACCATTTTAAGCGCACATTTGATTTGAACAGATAGACATATCTAAAACCTTCAAATTTTGAAAATATCTCGATATATCTATGCACTTATAAATACAGCTCAGTTCGTTAACTCTTGGCAGTCTTTTGGCAAATGCGTAAAGATGTTAATTTACCTGGTCACGCTTGAGTGAATTAGCGCTAGCTGTGTATTAGTTTTTGTGCATGATGACTTTAGTGTTCTATTCTTGGTCCCTAAATATTTCTGGACTGTTCTTTTTGGACTGGATGATACTGAATTGTGAACATTTTGCTAATAGATCAGTTATTCTTGTGTAGTCTCACTAATGTGCCGTATAAGTCCATTGAAAGGCCAAACTCACGGAGGTAGTTTTTGTTGTGGTTACTTATGCCAGTTTGACAAGTCCAAGACGTATGCCATAGGCTACTTGAATTTAGGATAGGATTGCTCGTTTCTTTTCTTATGAAGAGCCCCGCTAGAGTGAAAGAACGACTTTTCTCAAAGAAGGCCCTCATAATTTAGAAGCAAGCCCCAAGCAGAAGGTCCCAGGTTGCCACCCTCAGAAGTATCTTTTGAGAACTTGGAGGACATAAGGACCACGAGCATACTGTTAAGAATTTGTTAGTGTACCTTAAATTTAACATTTGACTCTATGGATATCTCGCCAAATTGGCTAGATAGTGGCTCGTTGGCGACAGTTTTAGCAAGTTATTTTTTGTCGCCAAGGGTCTTGAAATGTTGCCAAGTGGGGCAATAAGTTACAACTTTCGGTTCAGGTTTCTGGAATATTCCAGTAGTTTCTTCGGGCCTATATGAGGCAGGCTGAGTGCTTATTAAGTCGTTAAGTGGATTTCTCAGTTTACTGAGAACGCACGGTGTCTTGTATTATCCAACTGATTACTAATAAATGATTGTTTTCGTGCTGTACTCTTTAAGGTCCATTCAATCCCTGAACCCAGCTTTGACGTTCGTGACAGTATTATATGTGCCCCAGTCACATTTAACGCATACGGCTGGTCGTAGGCCGGTTCGAATCCCGAACTGGCAACTTTACGGGTACGAGATCGCTTCTTTTGCGGACAGACCTACCGCGGCTCACGAGAAAAGCACTCTGCAGTATTCATTTTCAAGGTCAAACCTATTACAAAAGTTGAAAATATAAATGCGTCTGGGATATAAATATAAAAATCAAGTCATAAAAAATAGCATTAAATCATATTGTCTTCGTGTCATCAGCCAATAAAATAAAAAAAAACTCTGTATTAGTTTTGCTCTTGAAAAAAATAAATTTTATTTTTAAAGAAATAAAAATATCGACAGAAAATCTTGTTTTATCTATACAACAAATACACGTTCTAAATTTGTGAAAGTAACGGTGTGATAACGACCCATTTAACGCCTACTTGTATTTTTAAATCATCCTAGATCAATCACAGGCCATTACGCGTCCAATTGCTTTGAAGATTTAAATGAACGTTTATTCCAGTATGAGAGAGATAGTGACGTTTCAACCTGCCTCGTAATTTCTTAGTCGTATCTCTCCTTCAATTTTTAGGCGTGTAATCAGAATCCTGTCTAAAAAATATTTTCTTCTCAGGAGAGCCAAAAAAAAATCTTTTTTTCTGGAAAATTAAGAGTTTATTTATTATGTTTGATGTATTTTTTCCTCTCCATACACAGAAGAATAAAATTTATTGTGCTTGTAATGGATAAAAAATAGATTTAAAAAGCGATTAATCTAAGCAAAAAAATTCATAGGCTAAGGGAAGGCATTTCCTTGTTTAAAATATACAAATTTGTATTTATCAACTTTGAATTATATATATTTACTAAATATATATAATTGTATATGCATATATTGTTACGAATTAGTTTAGTGAAACGTAAATTTAGCATGGGACTCTATGGATGTCGCTCCAGTTTGGTGAGATACCGGATCGTTGGGGACAGTTTTGGCAACCTATTTTTGTCACCAAGTTCGTCGCCAAATGTTGCCAAGTGTGGCGTCAAGTGGCAACTTCCGGTTCTGGTTTCTGGAATATTCCAGCAGTTTCTTTGGGCCTATATAAGGGAGATTGAGTCCCAAGCAGAGGAGAGTCGTTAAGTGGATATCTCGGTGTAAGAAGTACGCACGGTGTGTTGTGTTTCACCGGTGCTTTCGTTTTGTTTGATGAAAAAAGAGGTGCGTGAGACCACGGCATTGTGCTCAAATTGTTCCGCAATGACATTGTATTTTTGAAGTGATTGTGAATAAATCATTGTTTTCGTGCTGTAGTCTTACTTTAAGTCCATTCAATCCCCGAACCAAGTTTTTGAAGTTCGTAACAATATATATAATTTTATCTAGAGTTATATATATTGAGTGATATATCAAAAGGATAAAATTATAGTCATTTAAACTTTCATATGAATCCAGTAGAAAAATTCCTCTCTCCAAGAAAATCTTGTCAACAACCAATGTTAATATCCAAGGTTAACTGAAGTTTATCTTACACCGAATACTATAACAGTGAGGTTAATCATCATTTCACCTTGATTAACTAAGGTAAGTATTACTTAATCTGGTATCTGTATTACTTAATAAAAAATTGATGAATTTTCTCAATAAAAGATATTCCAAGTAAAGGCATTGCATTATTAAAAATATACAAATTGTTTTAAACTTATAAAATTTATACCTTTGCTATTAAATGTAAAGCAGATGATGAAGGGATTATCATAGTCACTTGTAATCGGATAAATAGTGTTTAGACAATGAAGATTTATGTCCGTGGTTATTTGGAGATTATCTTATATCTAATACTATAGTATCGACATAAATCACTGGTTTACCTTAAAAGACTGTAGTAAGAAAATGTGTTATTTACAAAGGGATGCAAATTATATTTATCTTAATTTATCTTAAATTACATTTATATTAGTCTAGTGAAGACTAGTCCTGGTAAAATATACAGTAAATCATGGAGTCACAGTAAGTCAAACTTTATGTCAATAGTTAATACAAGATTGCCTTATATCGAGAACTGTAGCATCGAGATTAATCATCGGTTTGCTCTGATTGACTACAGTAAGATAATAGAGCAATTTCAAGCAAAGCCACAAATTACTCTAATGCCCTTCCCATTCATTTTCATGTTTACAACAGCCAATAGGAAAACAATAAGCTGGCCTTCCGTTTGAAACAAAAGCCAGAGTTCGCAGAAGTTGAGATGTGTCCTGATGAGTGAAATTGTATTATGGGTTACTAACAGAAGGACAAACATTTTGAAGAGCAATTGGGAAGTTATAAAAAATGTAGGGTATTATATATTTTTTCTTCATACAAGTTTTACCATAGCTAGCAAGAATTAATCGCAAATAAAGCACCATTTAATTACAATGCCAAAATCAGCAATTAGACGCTGCTGATAGAACTCACACATTAACATGAAGTTGCCACCAGAAAATGTGTTGTTTTCCGTTACCATGTTTTGTGTATAACATCCTTTACTACTGTGCCATTTTTTTAGTATCATGCTGGAATTGAAGCCAAAATTATAAAAAGATTTCACTCAACGTCACAAACCACTTTATTGCCCTTCCCTTTCATTTTCAAGTTTACAATAGCCGATAGGTAATGGATGAGCTATTTTTCCGATTGAAAACGGAAGCCAAACTCGTCTTGAGATGAGGAGTTTCATGCTGCTTAAAATTGTCCTAATATAAAATTTATCATCCTAGTCCTAAAACCAACAGACTCAGGCACACGTACATAAAAATGGTCTAGTAGATTATAATTCTCAAATCAACTACACTGGCATTCGAACTTGGTTATTATATTTTCCAGAAATTTGAACGAAATAAATTGCTTGAAAATTTTCCATTTAATTTATCAGCAACATTTCTCAGCACCAGAAAGCACAACTTATTTGATGAAACTTTTTTATATTGTTGCAAAAAATGGCAGCAACTAACAAGGCATAGCATATAATTTTTTGAAGTCAGAGATATTTGGACAATAACTTTTGTACGTTTAATTACTTCACACCTCTAAACTTTCCCTTTCCTGTTGATATTTAAAACTATTTTGTATGGATATAAACACTTATTTTTATCTCCTTTAACCATAACACGTATGGGCATATGTAGAAGTTGCTTGAAGTCAAACTGAAATCACGAGAGGAAGTATGTATTAAAGTTAAAAATATCCAGAAATAGGAGTTTTCGTTTCATAAATAATTTTTGAATCAGCTTTTAATCTTATTCACCATAAAATTGGAGCTGCTGGATATTTATTTGCAAGAAATAAGTGAAAGAGCAAATTACTATATTGACCGTCAGTTTGAGTCAGGTAATTATGTCAATCAGTGTGGAACCACCTTTGAGAAGGAATACAGATCCCAAGAAGTTGTCCCCGGGACGTAAATCCCTTGATGCTGAACTGTACGGCTTGGGACACACGCTGAGACATTTGCAACCACCTGGTGGAAAGGAGAACGGAGTGTTCGATGCTTTCAAACTATTTCCAATCGAGGCCGTCACACCTCAGAAGAAAGTAAAAGACTATTTGATATCTCACGTCTTTGATCCAGGCCAAATATCTCCTCCAAGACCCATTACGCCAGCCAGTAAAACTACACACTACCACCTGTTTCCCTGTTCTCCGCCAAAGTTCATCCGTTCCAGCCACAATCACCAAAAATCAACAGTGTTTGATCCAGATCCTCCACAAAAACCTCCTGCCCAGTACTTGAAAAAGAATCCGATCACTGGTGAAAGTTGCGCAGCGACCGAAGAGAACAAAAGGTTGAAATCTAGGAAAGTTCGAAATCCCATAACGTTCGAAGGAGTGAAAGAAAGGTTTATTCCTTCGAGATGTACTCAACCACCGGGAGGCAAATGCACGCTTGTTCTGGAATACAAAGAATGAAGCTCATGCAGTCTAGTAATTTCTCTGCGCAAATGATGGATCACATTTAATTTACCAATTTTAATTTTGTTCAATAAAATCGATACAAATTAATTTACGAGATTGACTTATGAAAGTAATTAGATTGTATTTAACAACAAAAAGCCTTGATTCATAATATATAATAAATATAAGGCTGTAGATGCACCAAGCATTTTTTTCGCCAAATAGGATCATTTGCTAGCAACAAAAATTTTAATCTTAAATAACTTAATTTTGCACATACTGCTAAAAAAAGTTACATTGTGTTAAAAATTGTATACAATGTTGCATTTCTTTATATTATGATCAGCAAAATCTGTAGCCAAAAATAATATTTATTTATGTTTCAAATATTATTGTTGCGAAATTCTCGCGTAAAGTTCGTTGATTGAATAGACTTTGGCTAAGACAAAAACAATAACTATTTATTAAGACTCCAAATGAATCACAATTACAACGGATGGCAATAAAATTTGGCAGCATTTTGGCGAACTTTTTCAGAGCAATGCAGAGAGCATTAACATGGGTCTTTCTCCAGATCTGAGAGTGAACTGACATCTTATGAGAACTCATGGTTCTATTATATAGCTTTCAGGTTTCTGGAAATTTCTACAATCTTCTTGTAAAATCCAGAGAAAGAGGGCCGGCAACAAATGTCACCAAGCCACCAAATTTGGCGATATATCGATAAGTTTGGCTCCAAAAATGAGTCCCAAAACTTCGCCAAGCTGCCAATATATTACCAATTTTGCGAGATATCATACAATTTACATGTTTACAGCATTCTTAATAGTATTAATTCGGCTATTTCTTTAGATTTGAATCTAAAAAAATTGTATACAGTGTTAAATTTATTCAACCTTAACTTTATTTTTGGCGATCCACAAAATTGCCAAAAATATGATAGGTGACTGTGAGCATTGAGGTGCTAAGAGCATTTGTACCAATGAAAATTTAGTGGGAAGATTAGCTATTCGGGACACAATTTCTACAAGTCCCGGTTGGCGGGCTCGGCTGTATTCCACCTGGGTCTAGAAACCACTTTTCTGGCAACCCTTGTTCTACTTCTCGGACTTCCTGTCACCCCCGAAAAATGGCGGAGATGTCAGTCTGTGTCTAAAATAAAGTCCCAGAATAACAATTCTTAAAATAACTGACCGTTATCGGTTCTTCAAACTATTGATACTCCGAAAATACTGACTTTAACGTCCATTTAGTCTATTTATTCCACGGAACTGAGATTTGTAACGTGGATAGTAATTTTTTACGTATTTCATCACTTTAAAATTATTTGATAGTTTTAAAATAATTTAATTATCAATAATATTTTGGTGCTGTTCACCTAATGGGGTGACTTAAGAATTGGGTTCCCCCGCCAACTTGGAGATAATTGTTTAAGTATGATCACCTAACATTTTCTCCTGATCTCACCGTGTCCAAACAATCTGTATCTATATTAAAATTTATATAATATTTGCATCCAACTATCTTTGTTTAACCCTTTTCTTATAAAAAAAGTGCACAATGCTTAAAAAAATAGATATAACGAACCATTAATGGTTCACTATGGTTGATTTCTAATAATTTGGAGCTGTTGCGTTTGTAAACTGTTAAGGGATTAATTGCCCATAAATATATATGAATGGTTTTTAAGCCGTTTTCTTTAATTAAGTAAGAGTTAATAATTCTATTACAATGGCGCACTGTGCATTAAAGTCGCCAGAAAAAGCATGAAATACAATGTTTGGATGGATTACCTTTGTGTTTTAGTAAATATTGCCAATATTTTCGCCAAATTTGCCAAGAGGAACCCAATTCTTAGGTAGACCTCGCCTAATAATAACTAAGTGGGGTTTGTATTTTGTTTAATTACTGCCTATTGCAAAAATTACACAATATCAGTACAAAAGGGCTTTTAAACATGGAACAGATGCATTATAGCCGCCGATCCCGTCCGCCATGTTTTTTTTGGCGACCAATAGAAAAACGTATGATTTGAAAAGTCGCTAAGCAGAAAAACATCTGCACCCGTCTTAACTAAATCCCAGAAAATGATAAGAACAAAAACAAAATGTTCCAAACCAAAGCATCTTGTTTGGTTTAGAATATTTAGATACTTTTTAACAATTTCAAAACAGATATACGTATGTCATAACTAAATTAACTAAAATAGAATAATAACAACAAAAACAATATGTTAAACCAAAACTTCTTGTTTGATTTTAATATATTGATATTTTTTAACAATTTCAAAACCGAAATAATAATTGTCGTAACTAAATTAATAATATCCACTAACCAATACATAAAAAAAAAAATTTGGAATTCCATCAAAAAAATACCGTTTAATGAAATGCAAATCCAATCAGGTCTAAGAATTTCCTATATTTCTAAATGAAAATAATTTTAACCGCATATAAAAACCATAACTAAAAAAAAATAACTTACTCCTGCGAGAAATAAAAAAAGTCATTGAAAGAAAAGTATTTAAAACAGAAAATTTGTGTTTTTAATGCATCAAAATATAGTGAAATATTCCATATGCACAAAAAGGCAAACAGCAACTATAAAAAAGTGCAATTTGCCACACAAAATTGCCAATTTTGCAAAAAAATTACACAATATCAGTACAAAAGGGCTTTTAAATATATTAAAAATTCAAGTTTGCATCAGTATTCACTTTACCAAGATTTAAAGCCTTTTTTATTTGATTGTTATATTTAGAAATCCATTATACTTTTATACCAAGCGGATCACAAAGTACACACATTGGCGATAATTTGGCCATTCCTTTGAACAAAAATAGAATTTAAACATGGCCACAGGTCCAAGGAGCTAGGATTCTACTGCGGATTTTAGGATTAAGCACCATTTTCCTGATTTGGCGGGGTTTTCTTTGTTTTAATTTTATATTTCTGTTGTTAAATAAAAATAACTATAAAAAGATTTATATAAATAAAGAATTAAATAATATTACATTTAAACTCTATTAAATTTGTGAGACTGATTATAAATTTATTTCGAAGTTCGAAGATTAATAATAATTTTAAGTACGTATATTTCTTATTCACGAATATAAGAGATGCTTTCTGGAAAGGGGTTAAACACTGCTTTCCTTAGCGATTGCCAGAAGCGTATATAGAAGAGGAATATCACTTGAGAATTTTTCCATTTTATGGAGAAAAAATTTTTTTAACTCCAAGCATCTACACAAGACGCAGTTAAGTGAAAATTTAAAATAACATTTTCTTTCCTCATAATGATAAAAAAGTGTGTTTCATTGTGTAAGAGTGTAATAAAAATGCTAACCATACTACAATTTTGTTTTTAAAGCTGCAAAAAAATATCAGCATGCCGCCATTTTCCATGGACGACAAAGAAGTCAAAAAGACATACTACTAACTGCAACTTTGAAAATGTTCCAATTTTCCTACCTGATCACTACATATGCGATTTCTGGTCAACTGCGATACCTGAAGACTATTTAATAATGAAGTTGAGTTTTGAACGAGTAGTAAATAATGAAAATAATTCATATCAATAAAATTCTCATACCACGGTTGTTCATAGTCCGTGTATGTTCATAAATATGTTCTTATTTTATTATGGACATATTATGATTAATTTGCCCCAAGCTGAAAACAGCACGTTTTCATCATACGATATTTACAAATACGTGATAAAAATTCGCATTCTGTACACGACAATCTGAAACATCGCTGGAATAAAAGAAAAAAGGTTAATGACATAGAAACATCAAGCACATAGAAACACAGTTAAAACGAAATAAAATGGAAGGAATTGCGAACAATACAAAAGAAAAAGAATTGTCGAGGGGTGGGGATGAAGGAGGGGTCGGGGGTTGGAGGGAGTAAAGTGACAAATTTGACGGACTTATCTCCACTTACTGCTTTTTTCCTCTTCTTTCACCTGCAGTTTTTTGTTCTGCATCGGTGGCATCGCTTCTGTGGAATTTAATGAAAAAAACAATATATTGAGTTTTTTGAGATCGATGCTGTGAAGTGGTCACAATTGAGAGCACAAAACTTAATGAAGTATATGAGAAATTGAGAATTTGTGTAACGAGGTTCGAGGAATTGCCCGTCCATCGATCCATACCTCCTTATCAAATGGAATAATTATTGAAAAATAATCAGCTGAACTCTAACATTGGTATCCGATGTATTGAAAATTAAAGTACGCCCATTTCCGCTGAAAAATGGTATGGAATCTTGTAGAAAAAAAACGGAGGAAAATATATATTACGAGATTGTACAGGTTAAAATTCACTCTAGTCAAATTTATCTGTTTAAATTTTATACGATTTCTTACATTCTTTTTTTTATTAAAAGATACATTAGTCATCACTGAGAAAAGTGAGATCGTCTCTCTTAAGTTTTCACCCATGTTTTTAAAAATTCATAGAGGCTTAAGTTCTTCGAAAGCACTAAACTTTCTTCTAAATTCTTCAAAAATAGACTTTTGGTCATGTGCCACGTGACTTGCTCTTCTTATTTTGTTATAGTATATTACTGCAGAACTACGCAGTTAACATATGTATATGCATATATATATATATATATATATATATATATATATATATATATATATGAAATATTAAAATCCTTTATTACATATTTTAATATTAATTTAATAACCTTTGTTCATAAAGTACGTTGGGGGTTTGAGCGGTGATTCTGATTTTTCCCTCCAGACACGCTATAGACTTAATTCAACTCCTGTCTGTATTACTTTAGCCAATAGTTAGAGTGTTCTCTTTAAACATGGGTATTTTTTATCATGTGATCATTTGTGCTTAGGGATTATTCGTAGTCTTTTTACCTGAGAAATCCCTACTTGAAAAGTGTGTGAGTGTACAGGACCACATTGTCTATGTGCACGATGTTGTAAAAGTGCTTGTCTGTTGTATGGATTTCATGTATCTCACCAGTAATAAAAGGTGTTGTGCTTTTGAATGAGTCTCGCCCATATTACTCACACACACACACATATATATATATATATATATTTTAGAGTGTATGCACACATATGTACTACACGTATATATGTTTGTGTAACCTATAACTGAATACATAACTTGAATTTTTTTTGCTAGTATATTATTGTATTTTCCAATCTGCAACTTATGAAGTTGTTATAGCATTTTTATTGGTACTTTTATCAACAGTAGACATTCTAAAATTTTATTCGGAAATATTTATTACTCAGACCGTCAGCTGGTTGCAAAGTAACTAGCCCATATTCAACAGAACTGTAACCAGCGATGTAAAAATAAAAGTCGTTTATATTGAAGTTAATTGTATACTTATCGAATGTAAAATATAAATTAATAATTTCGATCTGGAAGAAAGTCAGGTAGTTAAAATACACTCTAAAACGTTGGCATATTATTTCAAAATATTAGCGCATCATTATCATATAAATATTTTAGAATTTTCATTTTTATGGATTGTGAATATACTTTCTAAAATCTTGTTTCTAAAATATTAATTACAATCTGCAAAATAATATCAATAAATTACTAAATATTAAAATCGTGTTTCTGTTCATTAGTTTAATCATGTATTTAAATAACTTCAGTAATTAAAAAAGGGCATATTGGTAATCTGTTCTCAAGCTGTTGATTACAGTTAATTATTAATTATATATAAATATATAAACTTAATCAATGATTTTATTTTATTGTCTGTAGTAAATCATACGATAATACATACAGGTTAAAGTGCTTGTAAAAACAGTACAGTGTGAATCAAAATATTACTTATCCATTAATATATTTAAACATTGTAAGACGTCATCTGATAATAATTCGGAAAAAATTTCTCCTTTCCGAATGAAATATATTTAACTGTACTAGTTGTTTGAGTAACTATAGTTTGAGTTCTTGGATTATTATACATATAACCCAAACTTACATAATAAATTAAAGGAAATAAACAAAGCTTCAATATTTATAAACATAAATTAACCTACCCGTTTAAAAATGAAGGAAAACTTGTAAAAATAAGCATAGAAAATGTTAACGAGCTGCAATGCTCTATGTCTAGTAAGCGCTTGAATTTAATTTCTAATTTTTTAAAAGTTTAAGTATATATAAATAATAAATTATAATCCTTGAAAAATAATTAATTTAACAAATATTAAAATTAAAGATAAAATTATTTAGAAAAACAAAATTTTGTTTAGTTCTAAAACTATATGGGTTAAAATGTAAATACAGTAAAATGCAAAAGCTAATGGGATATTTGAGGCACAGTCAAGTCTGTTTGATCACATCTTAGATACATTTATATTTAATAAATTGAAACTTTGCTATTTAGATGAAATAATATGATTTTTCAAAGAAATATGAAAGTATAAAATGATACTGAAAATTACATTTTTCGTTTTCAAAATTATGTTATTTATTTTCCTATTTATTACGTGAATAAGAATAAATTTAATCGTTTCTGACCATAAGTGTACAACGCTTCAAAATTTATCACAAGTGTTGGCTATAATATTATTATATACTTTAAATATATCCAGTGTACCGAAAGGTGTGCACATTTGCCATATGTTAAGACAATTTTTAAAGATATAATATATCTTTTAGCAGATATATACTTAATCTGTATATTTAAATTTATGTTTACCAATTTCTCAAATCTTTATCTTTTAATTTCCGACAGTTGATAAAATGCATTACAGCTGTAAAATATTTATAGAACATTTTAAGTATTAAAAACTTAAAAAGATTTTATCGACTTGACATCAAATATAAATATTTAAAGAGATCATTTTGAACGAAGCGGGAATTTAATTCCGTATCTTTTAAACTTAATCAAAAGGTCTGAAGAATCTAATGGACGCGTAAGAAATAAGTTAGGTTAAATTCGTGTTTTACTACATGCGTAAGAAAACGGTTACAGTTTCACTTTTCACGACGCTTTGCTTTTTTTTTATTTTACTTTTTTTCTTCGTCATATCCATAAATATCTAAGGCGATAAAAGATGGCGACAGTTCAGAGAAAAATGCCGTAAAAGTGTTTTACCGTTTTGTAACTTTCCCAAAACATCCCAATCTTCAGTTTTTATGAGGTATAAAACGAATTCATAATTTACATGTTCGAAGTATATGGGGCGTTTTAAAGCTGCGGAGGGAGACATTTCTAAAGGGAAAAAATTCCCTCACGTTGAATTCATCGAAGTTTGCGTTATTATGCACTAATTTTAGAAATATATAATTTTATTGGTAAAGGATGATGTTTCGTTTCACTTTTCCTTTTTCAAAGTATGCTAAAAGTATCTCCATAAACTTTAAAGTTCCTTAAGTGGTTCTTTTTAATGATGATACAGAAATATGTATAACTGAAGCAAAACTTATGTTAAATCTCTTGAAAATCGCCCATTCAAAAGTTGTTAAACACTTTATGCTACTATTTGAAGAAACTTTGTATTTTAAAAATAAATCGCTATAAAAAAAGCAACAATATATATTCGTGTATACATATATGAATGACATTCAACCTCTGAAACCACCACTTTTTAAAACATAATTTCTCCCGCTTACTTTATGGTTATTAATAACAAATCTTAAGATATTATTGCATTATCTATATATGTTTTATCGGGCTATCCGTCTATGAAGAAACATTAAGTTGAAAGTAAATACAAGGTTTATTGAAATAGAAATAGGTTGTTCAATAGAAACATAAAATAAGTGCAAAATCAAACAGAAATGTAATAAAAAAAGATTGTGTTCATTTACATAAAATTTTAATAATTTTTTAGTATCTACTATAATTTTGTTAAGACCGTTCTTTAATGTTCAGATCCTTAGACAGTAATAAGATATGTAATAATATAGATGAGGATGACAAAATTAACATGACTCATCTCTGTAGACCGCAAGGAGGGGTAAATTGCTTTTAACGGTACAGAATTCTGAAATTTCTTTTCATCCAATCCGATAAATTAAAAAACTTGGAAACAAATAAATACTTGTAAGGCTCAAAAAACAACACTAATATATATAATATATATATATATATATATATATATATATATATATATATATATTGTATATATGGTATATATATATATATATATATATATATATATATATATATATATATATATATATATATATATATATATATATATATATATATATATATATATATATATATATATATATATATATATATATATACATATATATATATACATTTAGTATAATAACCTAGACAAATATATATAATCTACTACATATATATACATACATATATATATATATATATATATATATATATATATATATACATATATATATATATATATATATATATATATATACACACACATATATATATATATATATATATATATATATATATGTGTGTGTGTGTGTGTGTGTATGTGTATTAACGTGTGTGTTTGTATTTTTATCTGTTATACAGGATGTTTCAAAGATGGCCTGTACATTTCAAAAATCAGTAAAAACTATGCGGACAGCGATAGAAATTCACAGTTTATTGCAATATGCTTGGAACAATAGTAAATTTTCAGGCAGCCAAACTTTAAAATTAGTTACAATATTCTACAACATAGGGCGCTCCAGCATGGAAAAATCGAGACTACGATATTATTCTGTGGGGACTCTTAAAAGACCAGGTGTACCGCCACTATCCAGAAACAATTGAATAACTGGAACAGTACATCTGTTCTGCATGTGAAGCCATCCCGGCTGAGACCTTTACTCGGGTTTCTGATAATTTCGTTCTGAGAATGCGCCATAGTATTGCTGCAGATGATGGATATCTGGAAAATCTCGTAGTTTAGATTTTTCCACACTGCAGCGTCATCTGTTTTGGAACAGTGTAACTAAATTTTGAAAGTTTATACGCCTGAAAATTTAATATTGTCCCAAGTGTGTTGCAATAAACTGTGTATTTCTATCACTGTCCGTTTACTTTTTATTGATTTTTCAAATATACTGGTCATTTTTGAAACACCATGTAAATGGGTTCTTGTGTCAATGGATTATTCAGTTCAATTTGTTGGCATGGAAAAAGTCTGGGGTATAAACAAGTTTCCTGTATTAAGTATGAAGTGATGAGAATCCATCCTTCAGTTATATTTATCATTATCTACTAATGCAATACTTTTATTAATACTTTTGAAAATTTTAGTATTTCAATAATATATTTTTGAAAGTTTTCTATGGTTTAGAAATAATGATTCCACCTGATCCATATTTCAGCAGACAAAGTACTTTCGATAACTCACAACTCTAATGCAATTTCACAGATACCTACAGAATTCTCAATAAATATCAAAAACCAGATAATGATTGATAACTAATTAAATGTATCATAGCCCGGCTATTGTACGAATTCGTAACTAGGCTCATCTGTCAATCCGAATCACACATTATTTTGAAGTAATCTCAAAAATACATCATTAGTTTTCGCGAGATGTTAAACATCTGAAAATGTTAGTTGAGATTTGTTTGATGTTTATTAAACGAATGACACAATTTTCACCCAGTTCACTATGCAGATGTCACTACAATAATTCCAAGTGTTTGGGTATTTTCGTACAATATTCGATGTAAATATTTGAGAATTGATGTAATGGTACACATATCGTACAAATCATTATTAACACAGATTGAGTGTTAGGTTGTAACTCAATATTTTTCTAGTTTTATCAACACTGTCGCCACCTTTTATTAAAATATTTATTAATACAATATTCATTTATACAATTGATTTCGCTCACCTAGAAAAATTTAAGAATAATCTATTTCCTTACAAAATACAAATAGCAGTGATCATTAAGCAGTGTGAGACAAAAGATATGTCTCATTTTAAAACATCTAAATTTAATATATATTTCTGATGTTTCGTGATCCGTATAATGATTTTATACAACTTATTTTTTATTTATAAATTGAAGAATAATATTTTATCCAAGAGATAACTAGGTACTGTATATATTTAATTTCTACACATTAAAGACTATCATATTTTTAGGTTCATAAGAAGTGACACACAAAATCGTGTTATTACATTTTTGCAATTTTCTTTTAGTATCATCTTTGTTTAAAATAACATGGTCTATTGAAAACCATCAGTTCTTTACATAACATAAAAAAGGTCAAGGAGTGCACAGGGGGCGTGCTCCCCCTAAACTCCTAGATATATGTGTATGTATGTATATCTATCTATCTATCTATCTATATATCTATATATCTATATATCTATATATCTATCTATATATATATATATATATATATATATATATATATATATATATATGTGTGTGTGTGTGTGTGTGTGTGTGTGTGTGTATGTATATGTATATATATTATTTATGTTTGTAGAAATGGAAATATACATGTAAAATGATGTGTGTACGCTATCTCTATAAATGTTTTTAATATAAACTACTAAAAATATTACTTTGTATGAAGCGTACAAAAGCAATATTTATAGTAAATAAATTTCAATAAAACATTTTAATAAATACTTTCAATTAAGAAGTTTCACTATGTAAATTTCTTCAAATAAAATACATCATATAAAATAAATAAGTAAAAAATAAAATAATCAAGTGAACATAATATTTTCGATTTAAAATTTTTGAAAACACTACGATCCAGGAAAATATTGAAATCTTGTAGAAAAAAAAAATAGAAAAGCATATTTACCATAAAGTCGAATGACTCCTTCGGTTGACCCCAGGGAATTCTTGGCAATGCATTTGTAAGTTCCGAAATCCTCGGCTTGGATGTCAGCTATCATGAGCTTCATGCTGACCTGATAGACGTTGTCGGAAATGCTGACCGCGAACTTCTCGTTCGGCTGCAATATGTTACAGCTGTCCGCCTTTGTCCAGTAATTAATGGACATGGGGAAGGCTTCCGTGTAGCAGTCGAGAGACACCGTGTCGCCCACGGAGGCAAAAATCAGCTGATGCGGAATCCATATCATGGGAGGAACTGCATGCGGGGGAAAAGATAAAGTCAATAAAATATTGGAGAAGTTCATTAAGTAGTGGATTTGTCTCGATGCTTTGTTACCCATCAACATCTAACTTATTGTTTTCACGGCAGTTAAAAATATCATATGGAAGTTTTGTATTTAATTGTATGAATCCTTAACAGCAAAGGTAGATAGAAACATTACTATAAGCCCGCAGCTCTTTTGCGCATTGTCATAATTTATTTGGCATAGTACGCTTTGTTCAGAGATAATTTCGGAATCTAAACTATCCAAAATATCTCTGTTCAGGAATAATTTCGAATAGTTTAGTATAGCAATAGCATTAGAGCAAACGTAATATGATTCAGTAAAAGTAGTCATCTTTGTGCTGACTTAGGAGCTCAATGGATTACTGTAAATCATTCTTGAAATATTGTAAACATCCCCTATATAATAATAGCCTAAGTTATCTTTCCGTCTGTTCTTTAATTTATGAAGCGGTTTGAGCTGGAATGGCTTACAGGCATCCATATTGGATTCTCGATGAATTAGGATGTTTAACTTTTCCTAAACAATAGATCCGATATTAAAATAAATTGGCATAAATATGCTTCATATCAGGGGGAAAAAATACTGTCTTTAAAACATTCGAAATTCATAAATCCCCCCCTCTTTTTGAGCGTTTAAGGAGCTCAATGGATTAGTGTCAATCATTTTTGAAAATATCTAAAAATCCCCTATATAATAATAGCCTAAGTTATCTGTCCGTCTGTCCTCTATTTTATGAAGCGGTTGGACCTGGAATGGATAGAGGGATCCATAATGGATTCTCAATGAGTTAGAGTTGGTAAAATTCAAAGCGAGTAAGTTTATCTTTTCCTAAACTATAGATCAGAATTTAAAATAAATTGCCATAAATATGCTTCATATCAGAGCGAAAAATACTGTCTTTAATAAGTTCGAAATCCTACCCTTTCCACCCTTTTCGAGATTTTAATAACATTATTTCAAGCCCTGTTTTCCCCTTTTAAGAGAAGACGTTTAAATTTATTAATTTACCATTTAATAAATATCTAAAAATAACATTTTTTCTAATAATATGACGTCATTCCTTTAATAATATCATTTAATCATCACTTATTTTAAATTACTGCAACATCGTCTGCATTATTTTCATAGGTTTTATCCCTGAACTTAGATACTACGTAAATAATTTTGTTTTATGTTTGGCTTAACTAATATATTAGGTATATGTGTCGTAATTTTAAATTTAATCATCGATTATTTTTTATTGCAATGAAACTTTTGTAACCGGTATTTACAACAAATTATTTTCATAAATTTCTAGGGGCTGGTCTCACCAAAGTCATTTAACGGCTAACTGCGATTAGCCCATGGCTCCAACCAATCCACAAATTCTATTGGCCCTCAAGAGCCAATCAAATTTCTCTCAGCACTTAGCTGGATCCCCAGGTTTTCTAGACTAGAACTGCTATGCTTCTTGCTCCTACTTTCTCTTTGATTTACTTTAACATAAAAAAAAGCCTTTAACTGATTATTCTATCATTATCTCAGGATTAGTCAACTTATTTAGTCCTTCATATTTTTGCTTACCTAACTGTGTACTTATTTTGCTTAACTTACCGTGTTATTATTGTCAACCTAATTTTATGTGTATTTCTTGCCCCCACTGAACTCGTGAACCTCAGCATATTATAACCTAATTTTTAACTTATACTCTTAACTTAACATCGACTTTTTAATCCTCAATATCGTTGCAATATATCTGCTATGTCTCATTCCATGCATCTACAGTAATCTGGCTTAGAGGGCTTGGCCCAGGGAAGTCAGATCCGAGAGCTCCAGTGCGATGTCCAGTGCGATGTCCAACCAATGTTGTGGCAGCTGGTCACAAGAGAACCGGAGAGGGTCGGTCATTCTCAGGACCCGTGGGAATATATTCCCTTGAAAAAGCAGGAGTTCCAGACCTAGAGGGGTTTCGGATTTTTATGTCCCCGTATACATCTGTGTGGAATGCCGACAATCATTGAGGAGTCCGCTCAGCTGACCACTCCCTTGCTCTCAGCCCTTTTTCTCCTCCCGTCTTTCAAGAAGAAGAAGCCAGTTGGTTGTTGGGGGCTGGAGGGTAGAGAAGGTTATTTCTCTCTCCCAAATGATGTTGCTATTATCGTGTATATTTTGTATATACTCAATGTAATAAAGTCTAGGACTTTAAGCGATTGTTTTTACTAAGCCCCCACAAACACAGAAGTGTGAGTAAGTTGCGACGTTACAATGTATTAGGATTTAGTGTATTAGGTTAAAGTATTTTTGAATATCTGAAAAAATATTTAAGGTATTTGACATGGCTAGTAAAATAAATTACCTATATAATATTAAAAGTATTCATTAAATGATGTCGTTCATTGTCTCAGGATTAAAATGGTTAGTATCGAGTACTTTTAAAAATCTGTAAACATTTCTAATATTTTTCCAGAAATAGTAAAAAAAATCTTAATGCTATTAAAAGAATACATCTGCAGATAGGGTCATTAAGTATCTCAGGCTTCAATGGATTAGTGAAGAGAAATTATTGTATATCTGCTAACATTTCTGATAATTTTGCATAAATAGCAAAATAAAATGCGTACATAATATATAAAAAAATAATAATATCTTCATTTACATTTGGTGCAACATATATTCATTAGAGATGCAAACTTACATAGAACATGCAACATAACACTTCTTGTTACTGGCTGATAGGCCGGAGCTTGATAGTAAGATGAAGTAGCTGTGCACAGATACATTCCCATGTGCAATCGGCTAACTTTAATAATGCTCAAATCTTCTCCTGGAAGAAATAAGACAGCACTATAGAAATGAAAAAATTAACAGCAACATATAAAGTAACAGATTATTACTTAACAGATATATAAACTATCAGATTCATCACATAAGCAAAGATGAAAAATTATTTTTAATTATTGTTCAATTCATAACCTCATAGCTGCTTTATTTGTTAAAATGAGATAAAACATAATTATTAAATAAAGAAAACTAATCAGTCTAATAATATCGCAATAATACACTTATTATGTGAAGGTATCATCATATAAGAATATTTTTAAGTTACTCAGAAAAGAAAAAAAATCTAACAATCGAGCATTCTACCGTAGTTCATATATTTATTCCAAATATAAACATGATATTTATAATATGTTTCCATTATATATATTTGAATTATAATTTTTACTTTATATATATATATATATATATATATATATATATATTATATATATATATATATATATATATATATATATATATATATATATATATATATACATATATATACACATATATATACATGTATATATATATATATATATATAACATATATATACATGTATATATATATACATATATATATATATATATATATTATTTATAATATATATATATATATATATTATATATGTATAATATATATATATATATATATAATATATATATATATATATATATATATATATATATATATATATATATATATATATATATATATATATACATATATATATATATATGTATATATATATATATGTATATATGTATATATATATATATAACATGTATATATATATATATATATATATATATATATATATATATATATATATATAATATATATATATATATATATATATATATATATATATATATATATATATATATATATATATATATATATACATACATATATACACATATGTATGTATGTTCTTATTAATTCGCTGTTATTTGCTTTACCTGCATACGTGTGTTGGGACGTTTAGTCTCTACGCAATCTGTTAAACACATGTTCTAATAAATACAGCTCGAGGCTGTTTGCTTATATTAACGAAATTCAATATCCAGTTCGCAAATTCCCTATGCATTGAACATTTCAGCTATAGATAAATCACTCAGTTCTCATTGTCCATCACAGTGATCGGCAACACATAACAAGCGTGTTAGCATGTCACGGTAAGTAAATGAGGATTAAATTTAATTTTATACCTCATTCAATGAAATTTTTTTTACATATTAAAAATTATGTATTTGCGTTCTTGTATACAAGAAACATACATAAAATGTATAATAGTGAAATGATTGAAACTTTAGATTTTTAAAATGGGCGAAATTTTAAGAGGGCATATCTCGTTTAGATTTGATTTCACTAAAAATTCAATTAATTTTTTTTTATTTTCACATTTTTAATATCTTTAAATATTTCTAATTTTTTTAAAACAAAAACCCCGTTGCAATAGTTAAATTAAAACCTGTAAAAGAATATAATATTTGCATTGAATATTAGAGCTTTTAATATTAAATATATAATATTTAATATATATATATAATATATAATATTTAATATATAATATAATTATAAGCTTAATAAAATATGCCAGCAATAATTCTGGTCATAACTCAGGCAATCAAATATGTATAATTAAATACATGCACAAATAAGTCATTGTTGTACAAATCAGATAAGTTGTTAAGATATGAATAACAGTTTTTGGGGTTTTTAAAACGTGAAATGAACACTCGAATTTTAACTGTTTACGATTTACAAGTAATACGACATATGATAATATTGAGGATTCTTAAATTTATGAGGATTAAATTTATCAATAATGATAAGACATATCATTTAAAAAATAAAAACCCTAGAATCTAAATTAATTTTTTTTTGTACAATGTCACAAATAATTTAATACAAGGCTATTAAGTATATTAATAATATTCAAGTAATAATATTCAAGCAATAATATATATATATATATATATATATATATATATATATATATATATATATATATATATATATATATATATATATATATATATATATATATATATATATATATATATATTATTGCTTGAATATTTTACTAAAGTTTCAATGCAGTTTAGATTCTTAACAATGTTGTCAGAGTAGATTTTAAATACCGTCATCTCGTAGACAACATTTCATCTACAAGAATAGAATACGAAAAAGTATGTAGAGTTCCATTGCAGGTCTATAATATATATATATATATATATATATATATATATATATATATATATATATATATATATATATATATGTATGTATGTATATATGTATATATGTATATATATATACATATATATGCATATATATATATGCATATACATATATATACATACATATATATATACATATATATACATATATATGCATATATACATATACATATATAGGCATATATATATATATATATATACACATACATACATACATATATATATACATATATATATATATATATATATATATATATATATATATATATATATATGTGTGTGTGTGTGTGTGGGTGTGTGGGTGTGTATGTGTGTTTACATTGGAAAATAAGCCTATAAACGTGTACGCTGAATTATACTCTTATGCAGTGATATTAAAGTTACATTAAAGAGTAATCTTATGTAAATTTATCTAAATTTGTCTCTTTTAGCGATTTAATCACAAACACTAATATGAGAAAAATTAATAAATCACAAAAAAATTATAAATGGAACTGTTGAAACAAAAAAAATTCTAAGGAATTCAGTAAATGATCATCTTGTTAATTGTATGGATAGTTTTAAATTTCGTAATATTTTACATCGATAATAACTATTTTTATTTCCTTAAATTCCTAGGATTTACTCTTTACTGCTTATTTTATTCGACAATAGAATGATTTTCCCTTTTGTTTCAGGAAACACCCATGATCCCGTCTGTGTTATTTACATTCCAAATACTGAGAAGTGGGCTGGGTGAGAATATAAGTGGTTTCGACTTCCATAACAGATGGATAACAAAAACCAAGAGTGCCGTTTGCACTTTCAGACAAGAATGTTTTGCTGAGAATAAAACTGAAAGGAATAAAATAGGATGATAAACAATTGTCACAATGTGTATAATAGTAAAAAAATTCCGTTTTATTTTCTTCCATTTCTATTGAATTGCATCAAATTTTAAATACGTTAATTTTCAATTTCGCATAGGTTTTAATCTTTTCAACCCTTTTTTAAGGTAATAAAATTTATCTTTACGTATTAAGCATCATATAAGATCATAAAATACCGACGAAGGCGGTGGTAGGTTCAGAGGCAAATAGTGGGCGCCATATTAATCAATGGAGCTGCAAGTTTACAAAATATTATGACGACTTCAATGTTCTTGAATGAGAATTATCGTGAAGAAGGATCACAATCATAATAGAATTGGAAATTACTTCTAATTTTCTGAAGTAAATACTGTTATATATACAACGGGATTCTAATTCTCCCAAAATAGGTAGAAATGTAGAGGATTGTTGGTTGCGTAACATTGCCACGATGATCAAAGTCTAAAAAAAGACGAAATAATCTCATAAATGGGGAGTTCTTTCCAGGATTCAATGCAAACCCAATCTATCCCCCGTTCAGTGTAAGAGACCCTGTCGTTCTTTATGTGAGCGGACTTTACGAGTCTTCCGAACGTAATCACTAAAAGGCATTCTCTGGTCAAAAGTCGCGGAAGCATCTCTCTAAAAAAATATCGAAAAGCCCAGAGTTACAAAATTCTAGACTTTTACACCTGGGGGATCAGTTACTGTCTCCCACCAACCGTTTTTTTTTTTTTTTTTGTCAGTTACGATTCCAGTTACCTGAGAACTCTAGCTAAAGTTGCAGCTAGTTTTTTTAGTTGAATTCTCAATCGCTAGCTGTCCCGATTCCGGGATTCTCCAGGCAATCCACGGGATCATTACGCAACCGATCAGGGTTGTGACGCATATTCAACCGAACTGTCATCTTCCTAGATTCGGCGTCGCCGCGCTATTGTAGCCCGATGGAAACAGGAGGAATTCAGATCAGTTGATTTCGGTCTTTCATGTTCTGAACAAAGAGGGGGGGGGGTTCACAATATCTATAATATATATGATATCCATAAAATATCTATACCTGAAAAGAATTATGTTATACTTACTATTATAACTGTCATAAATTTTGAAACTATAAATTTCATGAATTCACCACGGGTTGTTTAATATTTACCGTTTAGCAACCCTTGTGTTATATTACAAAAAAATTACATTTTCTTCTGTTAATTCTCCAAATTATGGTTCAACACAGTAGCCACCGAACGAGGGAAGGATGATAGACCACTGCTCTTCGGTACCGCGGTTTGTACTTCGAGTTCCCATTGCTGGCATGTATGTTTGTAGCCATTTGGACTCGGCTGTAATCAGTAGGTCTCGGTCTCATTAGTCAGCTTGTAGCAAAAAAGTAGACCGTAGCGTTCCAAATCAAACCATACCAAACTAGGACAGTAGATAGCTGACTTACTAAGAATAGGAACGTTAACGAAAGATTGATGAAGAGATTGGCGAAAGAAATTAGAACCGAATTAGAGCCGAAATTGGAAGAAGTTTGTAACAAATAGATATTTAGCCATATAGCGGCTAGAGACAAAATCATTCAGCTTCCAGCTTTCAGAAGTGTAGCATCATTACTCGTTTTAATTGTTTTGTACGTAAATGTATGTTTGGGGGGCTCAGTAAGTTTTAAGTATAATATTGTTTTAGTTAGCCGATGTATGTTATTATTTAAAATTCCTTCGTCAAAAGTTGTTATACCTCTACTGGAATGAACAATCTCATAAATTGCTTTATAGCATACTAAGTTTTCTGTTTATTTTTATATGGAAAAAAATTACGACATTTGATGGCAATTTAAACTTATTTCTACTTTGAGATTCTGCAGATAGCTATGCAGATAAATTAGATATACATAAAATGGAACAATAGTTTAATCTTTTGTTTAATTAACTACTATGGAAAAAGAAAGGGTGAATGTTTAAAAAATGTTCAAATTTAATGGGTTGCAACTTTAATAGTGGCAACACTGTTGCAAATACGCTATGCAACAAAACCAAAGAATGTCACTTATACCACACGTAAGCTACATACCTACCTTACATCTCAGCAAAAAGACTCGTCCTTAATACGTCATACAAATGCGTAACGACGCAAAGAAATAATTCCTGTATTAGCTTGCGGTCTAAACTAAGTGTTGGTAGGATGTTTTCAAAACAAGAACAAAGAAAATGGATAAACATTCATTGTGCCATAGTTCGTACATCATGACAATGTCATCTAGGGCTTCAAGAGGCTTGCGCGGAATCTGCATTGCTTACGGAACTATAGCAAGATGTGTATAAGCCTCCAATGAAAGACGCCAAAATGTGGCAGACATGCATACGCCAAGTAGTCCTAGTATCAGCGATGCAGAAGTGCATGCTGTTGCATGCACTTCTGCATGCAACAGCGATTCTCTTTAGTATCGATCACTAATGGACAGTGATCGATATTAAAAGAATCGTGAGCTGGTCCGAAAGACAGGATGTGCTCATACGACTTTGCTGCACATTCTGAAGGAACGCTTGCGGATTAGAAAAATTTATCTCTTTATGCAAAACGACCTTATCATTTTGCATGACAACGCTCGGCCACATACAGAGCAATCTGTGACTGATGTGTTCGATCGATGTGACTGGAAAGTGCTTTACCATCCAACATACTCTCAAGATCTTAGCTTTTGTGACTTAATTCATAAGATGAAGAAACCACTTGGTGGCATTCGCTTCAGAACTGTCCCAGAGATTTTTCCTGCAATACACCAGTCCATTCGAACTATCAATAGAACAGGCGCTGCTACAGGTCTTCTGCGACTTGCACATTGTTGGAAACGGGTTATACACAAAGCTGACGACTATATAGAAGGACTGTAAAACATGGTGACATGAATAACTTTTATATTCCATGTAAATAAATATTTCCCCCTATTAAAGTTCCAACCCTTGTAGTTCAAAAGTTTAGAATGTTTAGAAATTGTTTAGATACTGACTCCGTTGAATGTTAGCAAAATGTTCAGAAGTAGACTTATAACTAAGAAGAATGTTTACAAACACAGACTTATTTGGATGTGTCTGCTCTGTTCACCAACCATGCGCTCTGTGTCCTTTGGCTTCGGAGAGTTCTTTACCACCTTCTCTTTCCCAGGTGACGGTAGGTAATGGATAACCTTTCACTTTACAGCTGAGGGTGATGTTGGTACCTTCTCGAGCCATAACCTCGTTCTCTCCACGATCCACGAACTTAGGTGGCACTGAAAAATGATAAATAACACTGGTCAGATCTTCTTAAAATAATTCATGATCAATTCATTCATAGCTTGTCTCACCTGTTAATTGTAGTACACATACTAATATTGAAACTTCAAATTGCTGATATATATTAAACAAATAAATACAAAAAAATGTTATTTAAAAATAATGCTTTTAAATTAAATTACAGAGAAAGATGTACAAAAAACGTAAGTAAATCATGTAACTTTCATGTCACGGTATTCAGAAGTTTAATTTTTTTAACAAGAAATTAGTAAGATGTTTAGCTTAATTACTGCAAAAGATAGAGAAATTTTTGCATATATATATATATATAGATATATATAATATATATATATATATATATATAAATATATATATATATATAGATATATATATATATATATACTATATATAATATATATACATATATATATATATATATATATATATATATATATATATATATATAATATATATATATATATATATATATATATATATATATATATATATATATATATATATATATATATATATATATATATATATATATATATATATATATATATATATATATATATATATATATATATATATATATATATATATATATATATATATATATATATATATATATATATATATATATATATATATATATATATATATATATATATATATATATATATGTATATATATATATATACATATATATTGGTACATATATATACATATATATATATATATATATAGAATATATATATATATATATACATATATATATATATATATATATATATATATATATATATATATATATATATATATATATATATATATATATATATATATATATATATATATATATATATATATATATATATATATATATATATATATATATATATATATATATATATATATATATATATATATATATATATATACATAAGAACCTCTGAATTAAATAAGGAATATATAAAAAAAATTTTAATTAGACAAAACACCTTCAGAATCACAGAGTTCCACCAAAATGCATTTATTAAATGAAACTTTTGTTATGAAGTTTTGTACATGCTTCAATATCAAGTATGTTGTTACTAGGAACACTCTTAAGAATGCTTTAGAACAATTTAAATTTTTCCTAATAGTCCCGTATGTATTAATAAAAAATTCTTTTATAATGTAGATTTGTGTCTTAAATGCTTCATAAAACAAGATATTGTGTATATTAAGTATTGTTAAAAATTGTTAGTTTAAAAAATTGAAATTCAACATTCCATGTCCTCTCGACACACTTTCTCTAATTTTACATATTAGTCGGAAAGTATATTTACTTTAAGTCATGACTCAACTTAAGAACTTAACTATATATTGTTTCATATATTTTGCTTCTTGGAATTTTAAAGGTTTAAAATAAAACTCTAAATCTTTAATCTCTTTTTAATCCGATGAACAGAAAAGAGGAAGTGAAGTTATTCTTAAAGATCTCGTCCAACAAATTCTTTTCGAAATAATAACAGTTGCAAATTCGAAATAAGCTATCGTGCTGCAACAGCTGTCTCCTGGTGGTCTGTGTTCCCCAAAGTGCTAAGGTGATATTAGGAGACTAACTTTGGGAAATGATATAAGCATTCGGACTTTTTAGAGAGGGGAGTGGGAGAGACGTCAGAAGCATTTAGAAGACTTTCTTGCTTTAATTACTCTCACTATATTATTTGGTAAATGTTTCGATATAACTTATTTTGCCTTAATATGAGATTAAAAGAAATCATAACATAAACCACAATGTGAAGCTAAGAATAATATCACCGAAATATCAAATAATGGCGTAGAATAATTGAAAATATTTTCTAATTAATTAAAGACATATATTAGAAAGCAAACTATTATATAACATTTTCTGTTTGTCTTCAGCAAAATTATTATGTAAGTTATATTTGCCGGATACGAAAGTTAAAGCTCATTATTAAGGGAACAATGGAAGATAAATTTCTCTTTTTTTAAATTTAACGATACTTTTTAACAGTATTTTTATAATATAATACATAAAGTCGTTATATGAAACATATAAGAGACAAAATATTCAAAGAAAAATATTTTTGAAAAATATTTACAGCCCAACTCTGTTCCTTAAAAATGCTCCTAGTTTGTATTGCAAAGATACCAATCACTTTTAATTACATTTTAAATTTTGAATTTGGAAATATGCAAACTGGTTATCAATTTTCTATTATTTCAAATATTATTTATATAATGCAATTTTTTCAATATGTACTTTTATTTAGCAACTGATTCTTGTCGTTTCAAAGTAAATCTTCTGTAATACGAGAAAATATTTTGAGATTTTTAAAAGTATACTCAGTTTTATAAAAAAAAAGAAAAAAAAAAGAAATTAATAGAAAATCTACAAAATGTTTATAGTAAATATATAAAATAATGAACTAAAACATATTAAAATTACTATTTGAATAGAAAAACTGTCGAAATGAAAAATGCTTTTTAATGTTTAATATAAGGAAATTGACAAAAAAACTTTTAGTAGAGTAAATTAGTCAGATTAGTCACAACTTATCTTAATAAAGAAGCATACTCCTAACAAAACAAAAATTATTCAGGACAAAAAAATCATGTTATTTATATTTGGTCGAATTACTTAATTACTTTATATAAATTTTCTAAAAATTTTTAATCTATTTATATATAATATATATTTTTGGTCAAATCACTTAAACAATTTATATGTATTTGGTCGGATGCAAGTTAACATGCAAGTGAAACATATTGACTTCCAACTATAACTTAACTTGAAAATTTAAATATACATCACTTCAAATATCCTCCCTCAAGTACTTTTAACCGCTTGCCTGGTTATTTCGAGTTATCTCGGGTTCGTATATATTGCAGTTAATTATTATCCCTAGAAAATTCGGGCAAAGCAGAATTTGCAGTACGATTTGTTTTTATTACGATTTTACATGGCTTCTAGAAAATAAAAGGAGATATTCAGTTTTCATTGGCAGTTGGCGAAGTTTTGTTGGTTTCATGTTTCTTTTGGAGGAATTGGTCACGTGTTTTAAACTGAATGAAAAAACCAATTTCAGAAAATCATCGTGATGAGTATACTGTCTCATCAGGGTGACCCAGGATTAGTCTTTTACCACTCAGGTTAACCTCAAGGTATTTTCCAGATGTTATTCCTTCTACTGAAAAAACAAATCAAATCCAATGACCACAGACTCTGTGCTCCCCGTTATACAGATTCCAGAAGTAAGCCAGTAAGAAAAAAGATCGATACCAGTGTAGAGAACGTCAGGTATCACTTTGTGTTATCCTTGATTGTTTCAAAAACTATCATACAAAGACTAATATTTAACTTTTTTCCATTTGCCCGAGATATCTCGGGGTTGTAAACTAATATTAAAACTAAATCATTTTACCCCTGTAAAAAAATGAAAAATCCAACTTAAAACACTCATATATTATTTTGTTTCATTTAATTGTATTTAATAATAAAATTTAAAAATGTGATGAATTTTGCAATTTTTTTCAAAAAAAAAAGTGTACGGGAAACGGTTAAAGATGTAAAATAAAAGTCGAAATCTTTAATCTGTTTTTAATCCGATGAACTGAAAAGAAGAAGTGGGTTTATTCTTAAAGATCTCGTCCAACAAATTCTTTTTCGAAGGAGTAACACCTGCAAATTCCAAATAAGCTATCTTCCTGCAACAGCTGTCTCCTAGCGGCCTGTGTTCCCCAAAGTGCTGAGGTGACATTAGGAGAGTAGCTCTGGGAAATGAAATAAGCATTCGGGCTTTTTCGAGAACGGGTGGAAGCAACGCCAGAAACATTTAGAAGACTTTCTTGGTTTAGCTAGACTCATGTTATTACTTTGGTAAATATTTCGATTCTTAGAATAACCTACAGATTAAAACAAATCATAACATAAACCACGAAGTAACGCTAAGATTAATAAAACCGAAATAACAAACAGTGGTGGTAGAAGAATTGAAGAGATTTTCTAATTAAAGAATGGTATGTAATAGGAAGTAAATTGTTTTATAATTTTTGCTAGTTCACATCTCTAAAATATTTATAGAATTCATATTGTCGGATATAATAATTGAATACAATAATTTAAATGGGCAAGGGTTGTTAGATGTCAAATTTTAAACATTTTAAGGAGAAGTTTTAACTATATTTGTATAATGAAAATTAAAATGAATTTTTATAATGTTATATGAAACATAAAAGACACAAAAACTTATTAGAAAAGATTTATCAGCTAAAGTGTAAGCTTTTTTGTAAAATTTAGTTGTCCAAGAATATTTCTTAAAGATGCTTCTAGGGCACAACATACTGAAAAACTATTGTAATATTATCATTTTCTTTTTAGAATTTATGCAGAAACAAAACGTGTATCGTTTTTGACTTACTATAAATGCATTTCAATTAGGTAATTATTTAACATTATATATTTTTATAGCAACTATTTCTGCCATTTTACAATATTAAATCATCTTTAACTCGAAAAAATACTCTGAGAGTTTCACTGGTATTCCCACTATAATGACATACACAGTAATAGATAACCTACAAAATTTCAAATAAGAAATAATACTTATAACTATATAGATAGATAGTTATATAGTTGCATATATATATATATATATATATATATATATATATATATATATATATATATATATATATATATATATATATATATATATATATATATATATATATATATATATATATATATATATATATATATATATATATATATATATATATATATATATATATATATATATATATATATATATATATATATATATATATATATATATATATATATATATATATATATATATATATATATATATATATATATATATATATATATATATATATATATATATATATATATATATATATATATATATATATATATATATATGTGTGTGTGTGTGTGTGATTTTTATACCTACCAAGTTGTAACTAGCATTGATAAAAACTTAACCGTAAGCAAATCTAAAAAGGAATAACCCATTTTTAATATAAATTGTCACTGGGCCAAATGTCTTGCACAGGCGGGTAGGAGATATAAGTTTATGTGTATTTAATCTGAAAAATCCGAACCAGTTGCACGAGATAAAGCATAGAACTTTTAATGATTCCACAGGATGAACTAAATATAAGCTTTTTTCTTAACAAATATAAAAATACTGTAAAATTAAAACTAACAAACGAATATATATAGGAGATACATAAAAATATCAAATTTTTAGAAATTTGTCACAATAAATATTATTTTTATATTTATCTATCCTTTTCAAAATTAAGATTCGGGCTGCTGAAATTAAGGTTCAGATTCAATTACAAGGGGGACGGATCAATTGAATAAGGAAATTGCTGACATCTCTATGAAAAAGAGATTTACATGGATAAAATTTATCTACTACTTATTTCACTGAATGTCTGATTACTTGTATACATTTTTAAAAATTACTCACAGAAAAGGTTTTAAAATAAATAAGGATTTTGTATATTTAATAAACAAATCAAAAATACTTTCAAATGTTTCAGTACAAGATCCCCAGTCAGTTCAGTGGCTTTTAGGGGAGTCTTATAGAAACATTTAATATTATATCGCGTAGACTCTGTCTCGAAGACGCTTGAACACATAGTAAACCGGTGGGAGGGTTTGATAATTAGTCGAATAGGTATTCGAAGCGATTCGATTTATGTAAGGTTTCCTATTTTAACCTCGTGTAGCAAAATTTAAATCGTAACCAAAATTTAAACCGTTTCCAATGAGACGTTAGACAGTGACAATAAACATAATTTTCTTCCACTAGTTATATGTCGTATAACTCGTGGTAATTATAATTTACACTTACTAATTATGTCGTGGTAAGTACTCAACGGTAATTACCTTTGATATAAACAAGAAAATCAACATGAAGAGCAATCTCAAATTATTTTTTCATAATTCTTCATTCAGACTCTACAAAGGACTAAATCGTTCAATGGAAATAAAGTTTTCAATTTAAAGAAATCGAAAACATTTTTCTTACGATTTTATATTGATTCTTTAATCTAGTTAAAGATGTAATTCATGCGGAAATTGAAGCATAAGCAGGAAATTGCGGGGTTTCCGAAAGAGAATCACTTGAACCTCAATATTTAAACACCGAAAAAAATGTTCAACTTTAATTCCTTAAACATTATTTTCTTAATCTTTCAAAAAATTGATTTTATAATCTGTAATTACTGATAAAGGAGAAATATTCTGAAACATTAAAAATTCAAAATATATCAAGCATTTATCTATGTCATTTAAAAAAAAAACATAAAGTTTCAGCCGTTACATTTTAGTTATTTTATAGATTATTTAAAATAGTTTTAAATTTCTAAAATTTAAATTTATTTTTAAAGAAGCTGTAAAATGAATGAAATTTTGGAAATATTTTAGATTTAGTAAATGAATTTTTCTATAAAAAATCTGATGGACATAACAGTTTAGTTCTTTATAAGAATCAGTTTCGCAACTATTTATTTTAACTTATTTTATTTTAATGCCATATATTATTCTTTAATCTATATTATTAAAGATAAATGTTTGTCTGTCTTTCTGTCTATCTGTTTATCTGTAAACACGATTTCGCTTAGCCAGTATTAACCTGCATGAAAATTGGTACATGATATATTTGTGACATCGTTCTAAGCTTCTCTAAACCGTTATATTTTTAAAATTTTAATTTATTTGAAAACAATAACATTAACTGAAAATACTCTTTTGTTTGAGATTTGAAGCTGATTTATGTAACTTTTATTGTTTGACAAGTGTTTATTTATATTTACTGTAATAATCAGAACTACAAGTCTGACCTGTGCTACTTTAAAAACACATGTACCATAATGAAAATGTATTTATGTTAATACTGTGAATATTATTTCTCAGTAATCTTGTTGATATTTCAACTAGTATATCATTATAATATATAGATAGTAAAATAAAATTTATTTAATACATATGTTATATACATTTTGTTTTCTTAATTTTTCTACCGTTCCAGAACCTTTTAATGTAATTATTATATATTATATTACTTAAAGGATATATATATAATATATCTGTGCAACTTTGGGATATATATATATATATATATATATATATATATACATATATATATATATATATATATATATATATATATATATATATATATATATATATATATATATATATACATATATTGTAACGGCGTGATGTAGCGGTGTTTCGACATCAAAGAACTTTGCTTTAAGAGGTGAACTTCGATTGTGTGGATACAAAAGAATTGTTTTCCCCGTCACCACGATATCTACACTGTTGTGTGCTATAGTAGAGGAACAATATTCTAGACAACACGGCACCTTCACTGACAGCCAATTATGATCGCTGGAAGTATTAGCCGCGACTCAGATGTAGCTGCTAAGAATTCCAGTGACCCCTAATTTGCGGCCGATAATTGTTTAACCCTGACCAATCCAGATGTTCGAAGGTGAGGTCATCGCTAAGTTATCCAACAATGAAATTGTGGGTGAGGCCCCTCTCTTAGAGGCCCCTCCCCTAGAAAGAGACGAACGAAGTTTTGTTTTTTAGAGAAGAGTTGGCTAGCAACCAGCTAATTTAGAGGTCGCCTTGACCAGTCTCTCTACCGGAGTTTTTTTTTTTTTTTGGCTATAATCCCACCTAGGGATCTTTTCTTTCAGGAGTAGCCCGCATCGGCTAACTCGGAGTTCGCCTCGACCAGTCGCTTCATCGGAGAGTTTTATTTAGCAAAATCCCGTCTTGGGATATATCTCTTGCTGAGATTAAAGCAATACCCTGTGCAATGGGTTTCCTTTTCTAATATAATCCTCTTCAGGATTGTTTGCAATTCCTTCGGAACTCTAACTGTGCTTAGATATCCTACCAGTACTTCAGAGAAATTACGCGAGAGCTACGAATTGTTTCTTCCGTCTAATCACCCATATTTCGGCAGAGACTGAATTTAGTTTAGGTATCCGTCTCTACTCAGGCCTACGGGTGCTAATCACTTACCTGTGATCGGAAATTGGTTTTTTTTGCGTAGTTGTGAAATGATGTATATAATAGCAGTGTAAATAAATTCATTAATCAAGATAAACCTGATACTTCCTCGTGTTACCTAAAACAGGGACCGGATACGTTATATATATATATATATATATATATATATATATATATATATATATATATATATATATATATATATATATATATATATATATATATATATATATATATATATATATATATATATATATATATATATATATATATATATATATATATATATATCAATGGATTTAATAACTTTAATTATTTCTGTCTAAACCTTTGTTAGAAAATGAATTCGTTCAATATTCTTTAGTAAGTTTTTTATCACATGCTTCAATAGATAATTTAAAATTTATTCAATTAAATGTTTTCGAAAATGCAATTTAAGTATGCAGTTAATTATTATACGTACTTTTCTTCATTCTAATAACTAACAGATATTTTGAAATTATGAAAATATTCTTGGGTTCCATTAATTGCCCTACAGTGTATATTAAGAAAACTGGGGATATCTTTAGGGAAGCAGAAGCCAGACGTTTGACTTTCTGTGCCGTTTAATCAACACCTCATTTAACATGAAGCGCCGGTGCAAACGTCGACGTCAAAGGGTGATTTATAGCTTCCTATAAGGGCAACATGATCTTGTGATTAATGACAGAAGTTGTCCTTACTAACTTTCTTGAATACCAAAAGGCTTTGGAACAGGGTTTCAACTGTAAAAAGAAATCCAATAACGTTAAATTTATTACTTCACTTTTTATCTCATTTTTCATGTAAAACTTATTCGTAATTATTTCCTGTATATACACCGTACATTTTAAAGTTTTAGTGTCACTATTACAGTGATGCTAAATATTTAAAAATTATTTAATCTTTTTCTATATAATATTGTTATATATTATATATATATATATATATATTTTATATATATATATATGTATATATATATATTGTATATATATATATATATATATATATATATATATATATATATATATATATATATATATATATATATATATATATATATATATATATATATATATATATATATATATATATATATATATATATATATATATATATATATATATATATATATATATATATATATATATATATATATATATATGTATATGTATATACATTTTTAAATCCTACGTATAGTTTAGGAGGAGATGTGGAATATACATACATACATACTTACAATCATATCCGCACACAAACAATGACTTTTATTTATAAGATTGAAGCAAAATGGCTAAATTTGTAACTGTAAAAATTTAAATAAATAAAAAAAGGATGATATTTCATTTCTTAAAAAATATTATCTATAGTCAATTCCTGTTGTTTTTCTTGCTAAACACAGCACAATACCTGATGTCTTAAGAAATACAACACGCATATGATGATGTGATATTCTTGAAGGTATGCTAGAAGGCAAAAATAAAGTATCTATTTCAAAAGGATATATTTACACACACACATATATATATATGTGTGTATATATATATATATATATATATATATATATATATATATATATATATGTAAGAGTAAATTAAATGAGGTCAAAAATATGCACTTTAAAAAGAACAAATGTTCCTTTTTTCAGAGCTCATCGTTAAAATTAAATTTTTTAAGTTAAAACTACTCTTGTGAACTATGAATTATGCTGTAAAATTTCGAAAGATTTCTTACCATAGATTATTGCCAAAAATTGCACAATGTGAAATATATTGCAAATTGTCGAAGATATATCGCACCGTAGAATAAGCTATGGAGTATATATAAGCACTTTCCAATTTAAACTTTCTATGGAGATTAATCCAGTTAATTCCTTTTGAGACAGTAACCAAAGAAACAGGAAGGTATTATATAAAATGACTTAAAGCCTATTATATTAACTGACGTTTGTGGAATCAAATGAATAACCATAATCTGTAGTATTTAATAAGATTCCTTATTGCTAAGAGCGAGGGATACGTTTTCCTCTTTTCATATATTGTGCTTTAATTTATGATTCGCCTAAAAAAGATTTTCTAAAAGCAGGAACAATCCGTGAAATCCATAGTGGTTAATGAATGCACAGTGGCTTTCACGAATCTCTAGTGACAGAAATTCAAATGAATAATTGGTTTAAAGGGCCGATTAAAGTTTATTTATGAGGCACGATAGATCAGTTGGCAAACACGTCGATCTTGTTACTGGAGGGTTATGCGTTTGAAGCTTGATGCGACCAAAAATTCGCCTTCTTTATGAATATTATCTGTGACCAACAGATGGACTAATATAGATTCGTAGTCAGTCACAATGTCTTCCCAATCCTAAACGATACCTCTTGGAGGTGGCAGGCTAAACCTTGAGATTATATTTTCTGTCCTGTTTCTGTATTATGAGGACCCACATTGTTCGTGTTGTCGTAAGTGGTAATGTTGGCCAAATATATGATATTCCTCCACTAAAATGACCAATAAAAATATGCAGCTTGGTAATGATGAATACTGTACAAAGTGGACAAAATAGTAGGGAAAAAATAGTAATAATATTTTATGCTAAAAAAAAAGATTGTTTACGGTATAATTAAGAGAGATTTAAATAATGTATTATTAAATATGCTGTATGACTCTATATCCTATGCAAACTATAACATACTCCTCACTTCTTATATTATAGTTTACCATTCATTAAAAAAATATATATAATGGAATAATATCGACTTTGATCAGTGCTCTGTAACTTTCAGGAATCTAATGATATTCATATAAGAAAAGTTTCCTTTAAAAGCCGATTAAAGTTTATTTGCCACTCAGATTTATCCGTTTACATAGGTAGTTGAACGATAATTCAGTGGTTATTGCATTGAACTGTATCATCAAAGCGTTACATGAATTAAGTAATTGGATTCCTAAAATGATTTTTAAGCGTGAAAGTGAAGATAAATTATATAAATATAATAAATGAAATAATACCAATAAATGCAATGCAACAATGAGAGAATCTATGGATGGCTATTTCTATCTTACATTGATTTGAAAATAGGCTGTTATATTATTATAAAATTTTTAGCTCTCAATGTATTCCAATCTCTCTCCTAAACTTGGTCCTCAGTTTGTCTACCCTCTGAAGGTATGAGAGGCTGAGTCGAGCTTGTCCAGCCCATGAATCGAACTTCTAAATTTATTATACTCCTTTAAATTTATTACAAGTGATATCACTCTAAAATATTAGAAAAAGTAATGTTTAAGGGTAGTGTATTCATGTGTAGGTAAAACAGGAATACTGTATTTATTAAAAAGTATACACTCTTCACCATACTGTTTAATTAATTGCAAAAAGTTACTGCGAAGTAAGAAAAATTTTATATATCTTTACACTCCCAAAATGTACTACCACGGCAGCTAAGAAAAAAGTCAGAATGTAGAAAAATGAATTAAATAAGACGGTGTTTGTTCAAGACCCCCGATCGATCTGCAATCATATCATTAAAGTCCAGATTGCTTTATAACATTCCCCGTAGGAATCCTTCCCCCTTTTCTCTCTCTCTGATTGAGTAACGAACTAATAGCCGAGCAAAAAATAAAGCAAAACAAAGCAAAAATTGGGAAAAGACGGAAGTAGAAAAATACAAAAAGTCAAATGGGAGCTTCAGCCCGAGAAAAAAAAAGAATGAAGTAAATTGCTCTTTTCCTTATTCGGAGGCTTCAGATTTCTGCAGAAAACGAACATTAGGCACAAATAGTCCTTTGTTAAATGCGTCAGAATTAGTTCAATTACGCCACGTACATTATTTACTTATTTATTTTTATATAGAGATGCCCGAAAAGCTCCAATTTCGTGCCTGGATTTCACTTTCTCGCAGATAAATGATTATGTTTTGAATTAGTAATCAAACTTTATTGCGCACAGGCTCTTTTATGTTGATATCTTCTTAAAACGGAGTTTCGATTCGTTTTATTTTATTCAGCGATTTCAGTTCAGTAGATTAGATAGTTTTGTCTGTTATTTCTGTATGGAAATAATTCATGCAATTTACAAACTAAATCAAAATGATGTAAACCGATTATGTTGCAAATTGAGCTTAACTGCAAATAACAAACATTTATTTCTGCATGTTTAGTCTAGAATATTAGAGTAAGTGAAATTTATTTACATGAATTTTATTTTCATCCATACATTAACCCATTAATGTCGAACGTCCCTTTTTAAATAGCACAAATACTGACTTGTAGAAACATGTTTTTTTTTATAAGGAGTTTTCCTTTCTAGAGTAGGTAGAGTAAAATTGTGTAAATAATCTACACAATTTTCAAGTAAATTCTATTATTTAAAATTTTTCTAGTTGGATATGCACTTTCTGATTTTTTGAACAGAAAATATAAATTGGATTTTTTGAGAAGTAAGATTAAAGAGATGGAAACCTCTACAAATTGATTGTCTCTTACAAAACTTTTACATTTCACAATAATTATTTTACATGTAATACCAAATAAAGTTTTCTTCATGAAGTTTTCCTTTTTCATAAATGCCATCTTATGATATTTAAAACTATAGGTGATCACTAACTAACGTGACGTCATGTAATATTCATAATTGTTGAAACTTCATATTTTTTTCAATTTTATGCAGACCATAACCTAGGTTCATGATGGGCATCGATATGTAATCAGCAGAAATGACTTGGGCATTAAAGATTTCAGGATATGAAAATTGGAATATGTTTATTTCACTTTAACTCCATTGATATTTTTTTATAAATACAGTGGATTGTTTGTCTTGTTTCATAATACACTGTAATGCTTGTAGCATGTATGGTGCTACTGGATAAAATGGTCAACAAAATCTGTAGCAATTTATATATAACTGTTAATAAAGTCATACACTTTATTGGAGAATAATAGCTTAGTCAGAAAAGGCATTGATCTCGCAGCCGGAGGGTTGTAGAAGGAGGTTCGATCCCAACCAAAAAATTGCCGTATTCATAAAAGGGCACTGGGGCACGTAAATAGGTCCGTGGCCGTAATGTGCTAAAAGTTCCGACACGATACCTCTGGAGAGGGCATGCCAAACATGGGTGACCTTGTTGGTTTTCTTTTTCTAAATTAAGAGGACCCTCTTGAGCAAGTTCCCTCCCCATAAAGCAAGTTCCCTCCTCCCTCAAATAAATGGTGCACTACTTCTTCAGGTTTAGTCAGTCTTCATCCCTCTTTATTCCTCGCTCAAGTGAAACTGCACATTACCCTTAGTCATCGGCCAGTCACATAATGCTATGTGATTTAATGAACGTGATGTAAAATTTCCTGTTCCAGGAGAAGGAGTAAAAACATCACCAGCATTGGAATAGAATAATTTTATATCTACTTATAATTAAGTTCCATTCTATTTGAAGCTTTTAATTCATATTAATCTAGAATATTATATAATTTTGTAATATTTCTGTTCGAAACCATATATTTTTTACATAATCCCAAAATGAACTAACTGATCTCATACTTTTACTCAAAGCAATATTACAAAATTGCGTAAGAGAGAAACTAGTTTTCAAAGCTGTAGATGAAAACGTTAGCTAAATTTTATATTATTTTGTTACAGAAACATATATTGTTCACATAATCCCACAATGAACTAATCTGATAATTTTAATGTTTGTAATATTACAAATTACTTGCAACAGAATCTGTAACATTGCAAATTACCAATGTTAAAAATGTCAAATACCCCCTCATTGTCCTAATTTTATATCTACTTACAATTAAGATAAAATTTTATTTTATGTTATTGATTTAACATAATCTAGAGATTTAGATAATTTTGTATTATATATGTATAGAATTATTTATTTTATATTATCACTAAATAAAATAATTTGATGATTTTATGCTTTTCGACATTACGACATTACGTAAGGTAGTACTAGTTATTAAACTATAGATATATATTGTTCTAGTTTCTTTATGGAAACATATTTCGCGCATAATCCTACAATGAAATAACTGAATAAGTTTGCGTTTTGCAATTTTACGAAATTACTTAAGATAGAGACTAGTTATTGAATCTGTATAGTAGAAAATCGTTAAATTTTGTACACACTGGAACTCTAGAATCATAATTAAAACTTAAGCAACTTTTCTCAGTTATATATTTCTAAGAAAATACATTAGTTTTAAATGGATTTACCATGATTTGGTAAATGGAACCATTATTTAAGTTGTAAATGGTAAGGAATGATTAATTTACATCTTGATGCAGAATAATATCATGTAATAAATTAGATCATTAGGTAGGACACAGAAATCCGATGTCTATATTTAGTTTTGACAGCTTTTAGTTAAAATTAGTTTTTATTTAATACGTAAGTGAATAAACAATTTATTGAAAGAAATAAAAACTAAATCTATTTTTAATCTTGAAAAAAATTTATAATCCTAACTACGGATTTAATTGGATTGTTACATAATTAGATATGCATACATACATACATATATACATACATACCTACATATATATATATATATATATACATACATATATATACATACATATATATACATACATACATATACATACATACATATATATATATATATATATATATATATATATATATATATATATATATATATATATATATATATATATATATATATATATATATATATATATATATATATATATATATATATATATATATATATATATATATATATATATATATATATATTATATATATATATATATATATATATATATATATATACACACAGAGAGAGAGATAAATTAATAGATATATACGCATTATTAAATTTTATTAAAGTACAGACATGGCTTGAAATTGAAATGATGCCAACATGCATTCTATTTCTAAAGGAGAGTTATTTGGCTTTGTGGGAAAGCAAAAATTCCATCTGCAAAACAAAATACAATAAAATATTTTTTTACTTGTATCTAAAAAAAGAGACTTTTTATTAAGGTGTTAAGAGATTTCTTTGTTAAGTATTATTTTCAAAACTAAATAAAATCTTTATTTAAACTTGAAAGCACATTTCCTTATTTCAGAAATTTAATTATTCAATAACGCTATAAAATATTTCGAAAGCAGCTTAAACAATTATATTTTTTATCTTTATCACAAACGTTATTAAAACCAGATATATAAAAGTTTAAACCAGAAAGAATGAAGACGAAACTTAAGCACATACTGTGTATTTAATACATGTATGGAACATGAAATTTGGTAGCAAGTACAATTTAATTCCATTTCTTATAATGAATAAATTACGTTGTTATTCTAAGTATATCAATATATATAAATTTCTAATTTTTGTGTGGTTTTAACAGCTTTGAAAGAATTGTTTTTAAAAAACATTTCATTTAACTTTTTTTACTGAGATTTGTTTATTTTTCTCCTTCTTCCATGCTATGGTGGCCGGATTATCTGTTTCCTTTTTCAATTTCTGAGCTAGGAAAGTCCAAGTTGCTTCAGATTTTAATTTTAGATGATGTTTTGTCATTGCAGCAGCTTTTCCTTTTCTACATCTTTTCGTACACACAAGAAATTGCCTTAGGCATCATTATCTTACATAGCAGGAAGTTTATCAAAGCTATTTTTACTATACGATTTTTAAAAATATTTCCTATGATTTATTACATTTAAACTAAGTGACTAATATATAATACATAAGGCTTTGTAAAGGTGTAGGATATGAGAAAACTTTTTATATTTCTTTTTAAGGGGTATTAGAGGCTTTTAACACGCAAAAAATCAAAATGCTAAAAAAAACCGAAATTCTATTTCTCTAAAAATTCTAATTTTCTACATTTATGAACGTTTTTTAAAATCTAATGACTGATATTAATATAAACGTCCCTTATTTGAATAAATGTTCATAATCTATCTAAAAATTATGTCATCAATATATTCTAAGGTTATTATCAAAGGTATTTTTACTACACGATTTTAAATATTTTTAATAAGATTTATTACATTTAAACTAAGTGACTAATATATAATAAACATGACTTTGTGAATAATTAGTACATGAAAACACTTTTTATATTTCTTTTCAAGGGGTATTAGAAGTTTTTAACAAGCAAAAAATCAAAATGCTAAAAAAAAACCCGAAATGCTCTTTTTCTAAAAATTATCATTTTCTACATTTATGAACGTTTTTTGAAATCTAATGACTGATATTATAAACGTCCCTTATTTGAATAAATGTTTATAATCTATATAAAAATTATAAAAACAGTATATTTTAAGGTTTATTACTGTTTCTCGAACCTACTTATCATTTATTAATAATTTTTATTTCTTTGAAAATAATAATTATTGTCTCATTTTACAACTATTTAAATTTTAAAACTATCAAAAATGTTGCACTTAGGTATTCAAATTTCAAAAAAGCTAAAACAATGTTTAAAAATTCTATTTTAGTTACTTCAAAAGCTGAATAAAATATACAAAAAATTAGATAAAATTTCATCGTAGTTCTTTAATATATTAACTGTGAAAATTTAAAATAGATTTTATTTGCTAGTAAAGAAAATAGCATTTACAGTAAAATTTACTTTTAGTTATCTAATACTAAGTTTTAAAAGTTGTCTTAAAAGATATGATATTAAATGCACATAATGTATAATTTTAAAAGATTTTATTGGAATTTAATGGGAATTGTTTTAAGAGATTTGGAATTATTTAGAGATTTTAAAAACTTATAAATTTAGAAAATTGAATTTTAGACGTTTTTAAGGCAATGTGCCTCCTAAAATTAACATCCTTCATTTGACAAAGAAAAAAATTAATGGTAAAAATGTTCTTCTGTGTAATGCACTAAAATAATAGCTAAACATAAAATCGATGTACAAAAAAACACTGAACATGAATCGATATAGAAGACGATGACTGGTCAAAAACGTAATGCACACTTTCTCTAAATAATGCAGAATTTACGCTGTTTAGAGCCTCGAGGAATCGCATTAATATTAACGCTGATAATGTGAGGAAAAGACCACTGAAATTCCACAATTTCGAAGCAATTTCCCCAATGCCATGTCATTATAGAATATCAATGAACGCGAGCCAGTTCCTAACGGTTCATATCGAACCTATTGCACGGACGTTAGGGAATATGCATTGCCGTAGAGATTCATATTAGCAGATGGGATGCTTCTACTCCCAGACTGCATCTCAAACCGAGGATATTCCGACATTACACGCGCGGGAAAAATGAAGATTATTCTATCAGGGTGCTTCCTACACATGAATATTTTAATTTTTTTACCATGAAATCAACAATAAGTTTGAAAAGCTGAAAAGAGAGAAAATGTATTCAAAGATATATAAACTAATGTTTAAAATTAAGATAATTTTCAGGTTTCGACAAAAATCTCTAGAACTACTGGACTGATTTTAATAATTTTTCATGTTACACACAGTGACGTATTGCTGATTACTTATTTTTACTCTTAAAATTTGAATATTTGTTGCTGAAAATAACTAACAAAACTAAACAAAGTCAGCGATTTGTGCTACTGCACGAAATGCATGATTCGTCGCACCCGCTTAGAAAGCTTGTTAATGGTTAGGGCATTTTATTTAGGTAGGTGGTGTCGAGCAACAGAAGGAACCGTGGACCACCTCATTTACGACTGCACCTTGATGGACTCGATTTGTTTGCTGCATTTCCCGAGGAACTACAAACAAGTCCCACTGGTGAATCTAATCAACTCCGAAGACTCTAGACTTGGACTGAGAAGGATTGTCGAACTCTGTTTGGAACATCTTCAAGACTATTAACTTCCTTGTATATATTGTGCATAATTTATCTTTTGTATTGTTTATATTTTCACTATTCTTTCCTTGTATTCTAATTTTGATGTATTTTTCAATAAAGGTTTAACGAAGCCAAACTACCCAGAACACATACCCCTTCAAAATTGCTGAGGTCTAAATTGCTGAGGTGCACTGAAGTTAGAAGACCTGGATTCTTCCTTCGTGGTGGTCTCGTGACGTGGAGAGTTGACGGAGGAGGTGCGATGACTGATCCCTGTGCTGAGCCCTGTGCTGAGCCCTGTGCCTGAGTGGTGCCTGAGCCCTGAGCTGTGGAACTTTGACTAAGAAGGCGGTAAAGCTGTTGTGGCTACTTAGTTATTAGTGGCTGTATGGCTAATGCCGGGACAGCTTAGGAATTCCAATTATTTAGGTAGGAGAATTTGTTTGTTCGAATTCTACTGTGCGATGGATGTTTGTGGCCGTTTGAAATCAGCTCTAAGCAATAATTCCCGGTCTCATTATCTCTGGTGCTGAAGAAGAATAAAACGTAGCGCTCCAAATGAAACCCCTACTTCCTCTGTCCACACACACGTGTACGCTTATGCAATATAAATACAAGATTTGCACCTTTATATCGGAACAGTACTTTTACATTTCGTTCAGTTCTTTTCATAAAATTCGGCGATATATGCAACATGTTTTAATTTTAAATATGATTATATTTAAAAATGTTACACAAACAAAGGATTTAAAAGGACACAATCTCGATAAAAATAAACTATTTCATATAATTTTAATTAATATATTACTTTGGTTAGTTGCGCAACGGTATACTTTTTGCAACAAGAAGGCTAATGAGACCGGGACCTACTGCTTAAAACCGATTTCGAACTGCTATGAACATCAATGCCAAAGTGGGATTCGAACTCACGAACACCGGTTCAGAAGGCCAGCACCCTAACCAATCTCCCATCGAAGGCATATATATTACTTTGTCACAATTAATTCAATTTTCCAAAGAATACTTTAAGAAAAGAACAAAATTAAAAACCTGTATTTTAGTAGAAATAAGCTCCTTTAAACACAATATGGTCATTTTTACTTATAGTATATATTTTTAGGTTTGTCACAATTCTTATCGTAAGCATTTCAGAAATACACTTTACTTACAGAAAACATAACAGTTAAAAAAAATTTGCCAAAAGTTTGTGTCAAAAAGTCTATAAAAGTTCTTGTAGAGAGCAAACAGTCTTTTTCATTCCAATATATACTAATCATAACTATTGCTTTCTTTTATATAATATACGTTACATAGCCAATAAATCTCAAGATTAAAAGAGATATTTTCTTGTTTTTTCAAGTGTTCCTATAAGAAAAAACTTGTTTCGATAAACAATTAAAGTTAAAAGTATCGAAAACTATATTGCATTCAGTAATAATAATAGTATTGAGTACATGATGCAGGATATAATAGAATTATTTCTGTTTCTAATTATAGTTATATATTCCAATTCAATGAAATTAAAATATTTATTTGTTCGTAAAATTTTGTCCAGTTTGATAAATAATAAATAAAGTGAAATATTTTAAAATGTTCATAAAAGCACAAAACAAGAATGAAAAATAAATGAAGGGAAATCATATTATAAATAACAGATAGTCAATAAATTTCTAGGTTGAAAAATAAAAACTCACTTAATATTTCAAATATTCCTAATTGAAAGATTTTTTTTTTATAATAAATGCTAAAATTTATTATTAGTAATAGTTGCATATTATAATAACAATTGTATTCACTACAATTATATAATGTAACTATATTTTCCTAACTGTATGTTAGGAAATAAAATTATATCATGGAACTTGTAGTTTTAAATTTACAATTCAATGACATTTAAACAGAGAATATTTATACAAATATTTGGTACAATGTTTTTCAGCTGAAAGATTGCTGACTTCTTAACATCTCAAAGCGAGTGAAATTATATTATAAAATAAGCAGAAAAAGCAAATACCAAAGTAAAAAAATGCAATAAAATCACATCACGAAGAAAGGGATCATTAAATGTTTAACCTTTTTTGTTTTTTATCTTTCCTTCAGATATTTTTATAGGATGTTACAGACTTATTACTAGGACATTTGAAACGATATATATTTTCGAAGAGATTCCGAGTGTCAGAAGTCAGGGATTTTCCCCTGGAAAAGAAATTGCCCCTTTCTGTTATTTAAAGGATTAATTATGTCCGGGTTATATGAAGTGTTATAGCCTTTCATAAAGATCTAAGTGCCCTCAACAAAGAGAGGGAGGGGACATGCAGTTAGTGTGTGATGAAAGCCGTTTTTATGAGGGTCATAAGGAAGAGAGCGCGTTTTATCCCGGATGATTGGACTTGTGTAATGGAACAAAATAAGAAAATTATTTTTATATATCTATTTATTTTTGTCGGTCATAACGGGAAATTTTTATGTTTCCTGTTCAAGTGTGTGTCTGTTAATAAATATTTCCCATGCGTGCAGTGCATCCAAAATTTTAACTTACTTCAGTAAAAATAACCTTTTGGATGCTTCTGGTCATTTTATCATAAACTGAACCAGATTTTCAAAAGTTGGAAGTGCATTTGTAAGAAATGCATCAAAAAGTTGAATACAGTTAAAAAGCTGTTAAATTCATAGATGCACAAATCTGCAAAGAAATCGTTGAGATATATATACATAAACTGTTGTTGATATGCCGTGCCCCGAATATATACAAACACAAACGAAATTTATTAACATTAATATTATGTTGATTAGGAGAGCAATTTCTTCAAATTAAGAAAACAGTTCACTAAAATTTAAATATTTATAAAAATTAACATGGAAATACAATATAAAAAATCATTAATTTGACTCTTTTGAAATAAAATTGTAAT
>CM063505.1:9138112-9140612 GCA_032207245.1 Pardosa pseudoannulata
AATCAGTAATTTATATAAAGTTTAAAAATAAGCAGAAAGATGAAATTTTTTGCAGACCAATACCTTATTCAAAAAGTATGTTTGTATACTTCTTTAAATCTTTACATATAAAGCTTCCACACAAGTGTTTTACACTCTTCTAATATGTAATTTTGTAAGAATCTGTTATTTTTCTCAAGGAGCAAAACAAAATATTTCCATAAATCTAAATTCCTTGCTTAAAATTACTTTCAAATTAATTTGGGTCACAAAATATTTAAAAAGTTTAAAAAAAAAGAAGCCAGCGAAATAAAATACTTCCTTGGAAGACACTGTTTTATTTTTAAATTCTTGAATGTCTGGACTATAAATTGAATACCTAAAAATTCTGCCTTAGAAAATAAAAATATTAAGCTATAAGTATATAAAATAATTACCACATTTTATCCAGGATTAAAAATATTTTATTTGAATACCAAATTTCAGATAGTAAGTAGTAGAATTTTTATTATTTATAAATTCCGTAGGAATGTGAAAGTACCATAGATTAGATTTATGTTTAATTTAACTAGGACGCTTAAATTTATAAATGTGATATCATTAGAAGTGTGTTCTTATTTTTTCACATATTTTAATGTACTGTATAAACGAAGCTTAAATTTATGAACTGTTAACATTTTAGTGTCTTTTTAAAAGTAATATTTTCTTTTATTTCGCTTTGTTGTGTAGTTACAATGTTAAATTTATAAACTTATAGATCTTATAATCTATAATAATTGTAAAGAGTTTTTATGTTTAACGCATTATATTATGCAAATCGCGTAACATTTTAAAAATAATTGTAATAACTTGTCTAAAACTACAAAAGACATTTCCTCATTTTTAAGCTTTCATAGTTAAATATACGTTAAATGAATAGAATTAAAACCTTACACTCTTTACTGTAAATTTCTAAAAGTAGCTTAAATTCCTTCTACTTACAAATGGTTTTAATTCACTTTATTATATACATTTTTCGCTTAATACGTTAAATTAATTACATTTAAACAGTACTTAAGTATATAATTATATTGTATGCATTTAATTTTGTGGCATATTTAAGTTATTACTACTTTAATGTATACTTAAATTTCTGGAAATATGAATTCAATACTTGATTACTTGGTTTTATGACTATTGATATTTTAAATAGGTAAGGATGCGTATTTTATAATACTTAAGTAGAATTGTTAGGTGTATATAATTCTTTCTTCAAGAATTTGAAACTTAAACAATTTTAATGCTTATATATTTATTTATGCTTATATAATTATTAATTATATGGCAATAGACCTTGAAAATGACACATCTTGCCCCAAATTTTTTTTTCTGAATAAAGTTAGGCATAAACTTTTTTTAAACCACTTTTGGAAAAACATAATCATTTTACAGCATCGTAATTTCTTTTCTTTCATAAATCTTATTTTAAACTTTTAAAAATAATATTTTTCAGTTTGGCAATTTTTATATCAAGTTACAGGTTTTGAAATATTTTAGGTACGTTACTTTTATATATTTTATTTATTAGAAAATTTTGGAAATTTTTTTATTAATGCATTTGTTATTAAACATCGTACGCTTTTGAAAGTGCAAAGTAATTAATAGTGTTACAGAAGACTTAATACCATAAAATGTTAAAACAGTTGCTTAAAAATGCATCATTTTAAATAATTTTCTTTTATAAATAGTATTTAACATAAATGAAAATCTATAACAAGTTTTATTTTTATATGGATTTTAACGATAAAAATAATAAAATACAAGTAACTGGTTTGTATGCTGTGCACTAAAAACATTTTAATGTATATTGTTGTTTGAGTCAATTTTTATTAATACTTCGCATGCGGGCAACGTATTTTTGCGTTTTTTGCAGTCTGTCACTGGCACTGGCAACGTAAAAATACGTATTGAGTGGATACAGGCTAACCACCACAAATCTATTAAATACGTATATTTTTACGCATGTGTGACAATATATGTATGTTTTTATGCTTTGCTATGCAACGTTGTGCATTTTTTCTTTCGCAAGTTTTGATTGTCGAGTTACTCGGACTTTTGCTGCGTTATTTCGTCTTCAATAGTATTCCTAGCTCCAGAACGTACAAGACGTACAAGTGTTGTTTTGTCAATTGGAAGCTTGGTTTTTTATTGTTGAATACAAAATTGATAAAACGAGCCATTGTGACAAAGATAGTGATGAAGAAATAGGCGCTGTCAGATTATCGGACTTTAATTTTAAAAATCGTTTATTTTTGTGATTTCGTAAAAATATTGTTTTTTTTTTTGTTAAAGAATCATACAGTATATATATATATATATATATATATATATATATATATATATATATATATATATATATATATATATATATATATATATATATATATATATATATATATATATATATATATATATATATATATATATATATATATATATATATATATATATATATATATATATATATATATATATATATATA
>CM063505.1:9145612-9160612 GCA_032207245.1 Pardosa pseudoannulata
GATCGATTTCGTTTTACTTTTTTTTCCGGAAACTCCAACCGGGTTGGAATTTGGAATCAGTAATTCCTATATTGTAAAATTAGTTAAGACGCATGGATTATAAATATAACAAATTAGTTTAATAATATATTAGGAGAAAATTATTATCTTGTAAATAAATAGAAGATGCATCAACATTGTGATTTTGTTAATGAAATTATAGTTTTGAAAGTCCACTGACAACTTGTAATCAGAATGATGTCTTACTTAAGAAATGTTAAAAGTTATTTGGAATTTGTATACACACAGATATACACACACACACACACACACACACACACACACACACACACACACACATATATATATATATATATATATATATATATATATATATATATATATATATATATATATATATATATATATATATATATATATATATATATATATATATATATATATATATATATATATGTATATATATATATATATATATATATATATATATATATATATATATATATATATATATATATATATATATATATATATATATATATATATATATATATATATATATATATATATATATATATATATATATATATATATATATATATATATATATATATATATATATATATATATATATATATATATATATATATATATATATATATATATATATATATATATATATATATATATATATATATATATATATATATATATATATAATATATATATATATATATATATATATATATATATATATATATATATATATATATATATATATATATATATATATATATATATATATACATTATATAACCTTACATATAAAAAAAATAATTTGTAATTTAATAAAATACTGTTCATGAAATGTAAGACAAAAAAATATAGTGTAATCCAACTTTCATTATAAAAGATATATGCATTTTTTCCACGTATCCAATGGTAGATATTTTTTTACCCTTCGACATTTATAAAACGACTGCACTTTCGAAATCTATTTATCCCGAAGCGATGTTTTAATGAAGAGCTCTGAAATTCATTATGAAAGATTAAAGAGAATTATGGAAATAACCTTTTTTTACCTTCTTCGTAATAACATTTTTTTCACAAAAGTGCAACTATATCCTCCAGGATATTGAAAACTCAAGTAGTAGGAAGTAAATAGACACGGAAGAAATGCAAAACTGCGTTCTGTGTTTTTTTCTTACCTTTATTTCAAATATTTCCTAGTTCACGGTAAACAAATTATGCAAATGGAATTGTTATTATTTATTAGGAGATTAAATGGTGCGTCTGTAAAAAACTTTTTCAGGAGAATTTCAATACCTCCTCCACCTTCTTGAGATTGAAACTTATGAAAAAGCCAAAATGCTTAATAATTTTGTTATTTTCGTGGAAAGGTTTGCAGATATAAAATCTTTGTGGTGTTTTCTTACGGCATTATCTGTGTTTAAATTATTTCATTTCATGGAAATAAATATGAATTTTATAATGCTTTTATTATGAGATAAATATAGCTCGTACGTTTTTCGTTTTATCCTATTACTCCTAAATTAAGATTCGATGATTGGAGAAAAGATCTTTTATCTTCAATATACTTTTTTTAAATATGTGGTGCACTTGTTGGAATTTGATTCCTTAATAATTTTTGACAGAGAAATATCATTCGGTTTTGTTTATATTAGTTTTTATACTCTCTATTGTTTTGCTACAAGAGGGAAAATGACAGCTAAACTGTCAAAATTTATATTTGTCTGACGATTTTCTTGTCTTATTAAGATGACAACTTTTTAAAGAATATTGCAATTTCAAGTGGTCATTCTCTTTGGCTAAAATTCTACATGCAATCCGAATTCGTTATGCTACGTCTGTCTTTGGTAAAGAAACTCACTTTTAAAATAGCTCTCTGTTCCTGCCGCAGATAAGCATAACATATAGACTAATGACGTGGGAGATTGACCAAATGACTTGTAACTGAGTAATATTTAGGTTGAAACTCGAGATTGTTCGGATAACTGTACCAAACTCATTGCTTCTTTCCTGGTTTTTGAATTGCTATCTACATAACTATCTACATGGCTATCTACATGTGCTAGACAGTGGTTTTCGTAAGAAAACCATTTGTATCTATTGATGAAAATGGTTTTATTTTGATAATCAAGCAAATTTTAAAGCCTTATTGATAAATTTTCTGTTTTCGTTTGGATGTAATATATTTTTTTGAATTAGAAGGCATTTGATATTATGAAGCGACAAAACATAATCCTACTAAAACATAGTGTACGTATAAATATTTATTTCACAAAATTTGCATTGATTGTAAGCAAAAATCGATAACTATATCTGTAAATTTTTAAATGATACTTTTATTGTATGTAAATTAAAGAAATTGGCTAAAAAGTAGTCCACTAGAAATATTTATAAAAAAATTTTGTAAATATTTCAATTTTACAAAAAATATTTATTATTTGACTAAAATTTCTCTTCTTGTAGTTTTTAGTATTTAACCTGCTTTATGTAACGGTATTTATGTCCTTGTAACATTATAAATATTTTGATTTAGCTTTCTTTGTGTTGTTTGTTTGAAGTGATCCATATCCTTGCTGCATATAAAATGGTCTATCGCAACTGGGTTGCCGTTTAAGAGGTCTCAAAACCCTTAAATCTTCAAAATTTCTGATTAAAAAATATACACGTTAGATATTGAGATGTTCTAAGAAATTTAAAAAAATCGACTTAAATTTCAGCTTAGTTTAAAAGTTATGAATAAAAATATTAAAAAAATGGGATTTCCGTACTTGGCAGATGAATTTTCTCAGAAGGCAAAATTTTTTAATCATGCTTGCAAGATTTCTAAATACCTATTGAATATTTTTGCACAAAACTTTCAGCATTTTAATAGAATATTTTTTCTGTAATTAAACTAAAATTATTGCTACGAGAGTTATATATCGTTTTTTGTTTTAGAGAGGTAAGTGCATCTGAAAATTTCCCAGAAATGCTGTAATATTATAAACATGTTTTAAAAATATAAAATATTCTGAAACTTTTTAGTTAAATTCAATTTTAGAAGTATGTTCTTTATTAAAATCTTAAATTTAAACATTTGAGTGCAAAGTATTTCTAGTAAACATGCACGCAAGTGAGTTTTAACTATAACAGTTTTAAAGAACAAAAATATCAAGTCAATTTATCAAGTTAAAATGTTTGTTATTATTTTTATGTGTATTTAAGGTTAGTTTATTAAAAAGATATATAACAAAAAACTCCATAATATTAGTATGAAATAAAGCAAGTTATAGAAAGTCGAAAAGGTGTAAGAATATTGTGGGTTCCTTATGTTTAACAGTCCTTAAATATCTATAGATTCTAATGAGCTTGCTGATGAATTAGCAAGGAAGAGGTACAATATTTCCTTAACTCAACTTTTGGTAGTGCTTATGGATCTATGAGGAACACTGTTCTTTATTATTTCAGGCGTATACAGAACGTTAATTAGCTCGGTGAGTGTGGGCATAGACAATCCAAATAATTATAACGTAATTAACCTCGTATATGCCATAAACAGCTTTTGATGCTTCAGAAAAATGTCCTTAGGAAGTTCTTACTTGTTACTATGCCCTCTAAAAGTAATCTTAACGTGATAGGTATCAGATTTTATCCCTTATGTCGTGGCTGCCGTCTTGAGGTGGAGACAATTTGCGAGATTTTCTCTTTGTAGATTTAAACGCCTTAATCACCCCGTTATCAAATTAGGAACAGCAGAATATTCCTGTAAGCTGTATGCTGATGTTTGCATCAGCCACAGGTAACTTTTTATGTGCTTTTGCAGTTCTGGTTTCTTGTGTTTGGGTATAATGAATCTCTGATCACAATGTCCTGCTCTTTTAAACTCTTTACACGAAGAGTAAAACCAAAGTTAATTTCATATATTCATCTATTCATGGTAAAAATCTGAGAAGAGCTTCTTGTAACATTTTCGTTATCGTAATTCCAGTTTTCCTAAACTAATAACGACTTGCCCAACATTGAAACTTTTCATAGCTTCTTAATAGAATAATCAACAAATAGCTGGATTTTAGTGGAATATACTAAAGGAGATTACATGAACAAAGCATACCTTCAGTCAGGATAATCTGAAGAATCAAAGTTACGTACTTTGAAAAATCTTTCTGCAAAATATGTGTCTGGAACAGATATGAATTTGCAAAAATCACGTTTGTTTCAGCTAATGTAACTATAATACAAGAGAAAATAAATAAAAAAAATTTCTCCAACTGATTGTAAATCTACATAAGTATACAAGATATTTCAATAACTAAAATTGTATATCTTTATAATCTATTGCTGTATTTTTTGCCTGTTTTGTATATATATATATATATATATATATATATATATATATATATATATATATATATATATATATATATATATATATATATATATATATATATATATATATATATATATATATATATATATATATATATATATATATATATATATATATATATATATATATATATATATATGTATATATATATATATATATATATATATATATATATATATATATATATATATATATATATATATATATATATATATATATATATATATATATATATATATATATATATATATATATATATATATATATATATATATATATATATATATATATATATATATATATATATATATATATATATGTGTATATATATATATATATATATATATATATATATATATATATATATATATATATATATATATATATATATATATATATATATATATTATATATATATATATAAATAATATATATATGTATATATATTTATATATATATATATATATATATATATAAATAAATATATAAATATATATATATATATATATATATATATATATATATATATATATATATATACACACATATATATATATATATAATATATATATAACATATAAAAATGGAATCGAAGTCATATATTGACGTATAAAAGACATAGAGCATGCTATAGATAAGTTCCGCGAATATATATAAAAAACCCATCCCACTGACAGAGTGCCGTGCGCAAATCCCAAAACCAGAAAAACGCTGCCATTTTAAAAGAATTGACATATAGAATTTTGAAACCAAACCCGAAATATTTTAAGCAACGCAGCCCATTATTACATATATAACTATAACAAGAGAAAAATTAAAAAAAAAACTATTATGCAACTGATTATAAATCTATATATGTGAGCAAGGTATTTTTCTAGCAAAACATTATTTCTTTCATTGCTGTATTTTTTGTCTGCTTTGTATATTTATACATTTTTTCATAATCTATAAAGAAAATTATATTAAATTTATAAGATTGCTTAAAATATTAGGAAGTCATTTAATGGCTAAGATTTAAGTTATCATTTACAAGCAGGTAAAAGATTATTTTTTTAAATATGACTTTAGTCTTCTTTTCCTTCATTGCTTTTTTTTAGTTCTTTGTCCTTCCCCACCGGCATAAAAACGATATGATTAGAGTTCCACAAAACGCATAAGAAACTCAAGTACGTGTCTGGAATCATTTCCCCGGCATCATTAGAGAGCAGCTGGAAACAAAATGATGACTTTTTAAGAATCATTTCCTATTCAATTACCCTTTGCTGAAAGTGTTATAATCGTAGAGGAGATTTAAGTGGAATATGCTGGAAACATTTTAGATGGGACGACGCGTTGTTATACTTTTTTATACTTGTCATTTTATTCCGTGTAATGGATAACGTACTTTCTTGTAAGTGATCTTTTTCTACATCCCGAATTTTAAATAGTGTAATAGTGTAAGCATTGTATTTGAAAGTTACGGGATACTAATATTTATTAACAATTTCTAAGAAAAACAATGTTATTTATTTACGAATATAATGAAAGGAACTATCCTTAGAAACACAAATCTACTTTCCCTGAAAACTTACTAAAATGTGTATTATTTTCTTACTTTACATTGTTCTTAGTCAGGAATGTGAACATACATATCAATATGTACGCACATGAAATTTCATATATATATATATATATATATATATATATATATATATATATATATATATATATATATATATATATATATATATATATATATATATATATATATATATATATATATATATATATGCATATATATATATATATATATATATATATAATTATATATATGTATATATATATATATATATATATATATATATACGTATATATATGCATATATATATATATATATATATATATATATATATATATATATATATATATATATATATATATATGTATGTATATATATATACGATATATATATGCATATATATATATATATATATATATATATATATATATATATATATATATATACATGTGTGTATATATTTATATATATAATATATACACTCAAGAGCCAAAACATTATGACCACCCCTACATTTTGCAATGAACTCACCTGGATGACGTGGAAGGCACGTGATCAGGTGGAAGCGGTATTTTACTGCTGCATGAGAGTCTGAAGAATCATTCTTTCACTTACTTCCGTGTGAGATGTGGAAGGCTGCGGATCTAAGCAATTTTGATAGAGGGCAGATTGTAATGGATCGAAGGCTCGGAACAAGTATTTCCGAAACTGCACGACTCGTGGGTTGTTCGTGATCTACATTTGTTAGTACTTATGTGAAGTGGATGAATGACGGTGAAACCAGCAGTAGATGATCTGGTGTTGGATATCCAGTTTCACCCTTACATGGCCTCTGTTTTTCCAGCTGGAAATGGAATGTTCCAACAGGACAACTCCCCTTGTCACAAGGCTAAAATTGTGTTGGAGTGGTTACAAGAACATGATGCTGAATTCCTGTTAATGTCCTGGCCGCCTAACTCACCGTATCTCAATCCGATAGAACACATTTGGGATGTCATGGGACTGCAAATCAGAGTTCAAAACTCACCCATTCGCAATATCTCAGATTTGCCATTGCTTAAACCATTGCTTAAACATATGGTACAATCTGTCTCAGGTCATCTGAAAAGGACTTGTGTCATCCATTCCAAGGTGGGTTGAAGATGTGTTGCGAGCCAAAGGTGAGCCAACTCGTTATTGACAGGTGGCCATAATGTTTTGGCTCTTGAGTGTATATATATATATATATATATATATATATATATATATATATATATATACATATGTGTGTACATATCATGTATTTGCATACATATCATGTATATGATGTGTATATAAAGTTATTAAGTGTTTGATTTTTTTAAGTTCCCGGCACCAATTTTAAAACTATGGAACGTCTATTATTTGTCTCTCTTTAAAAATATAGGTACTCCCTAAAGCCACCATCAGGCCTTTAAAACCAAAAATTCATTGCAGCATATGGTAATGTTAGATTTAAATGGAAATATTATGCTTTTGTGAATATGGTGGTTTAGAAAATTTTAAGGGGTCATTTTTAATGGCCTAATTTAATGCCTAATTTAATTAATTTAATGAAAATTTTGTGAAAGGCGTCTCCAATGTTGTTCTCATAGAACACCACAGATTTGTATTATTTATTTGTTACATAACACAAACATCTCGTTCTGTCAAATGTATTTGAGTGTAAATTAACCCATTTGACTAAATAATAAATTTTACGTATTATTAAATAAGAAATTACTTTAAATATAAATTTTAAATTCATATGAATTTTAACTATTTTTATATTAACATATGTAATGCTGCTATTAGTATATAAGAGGCTAAAATAATAGAAAATTATTTTTTAAATAAAATGAATTGCATTGTTATAAAATTTAAGTTGAGAAAAAAATTTCATAAAATTTTTTCTTTAGTACTACAGATAACCCCTTTTTTTTTGCCCGAGCATATTCTGAATGAGGCGTATCGAATTTCGCATAATTTAAATCCAACTAAATCAATTATTTAAATTTGTAGCACTTTATTATTGTCAAACACTTTTTTACAACATCAAATCAACAAAATTATTAAAGATATAAACATGTACCTAATTTTTATTTATCTATATAATTTAAAAAAAAAATTGTAGGATCTCTGATGATTTAAAACACTAATTTTTTAAGTATCGAATTCCAATGTAGATAGAAAAAATATGCAATTACAAGCTGAAAGTTTTTTTTTTAATTCAATAGATTCAACGAACATCATAATTTTTTACCTTTGTTTTAATTGGATTTTAATTGTTAATTTCTCAAACAAACAAATTATTTCTATAAAAACTAAAACAAAATTACACACATTCACTAACAATCTATAGTAATATATAGTTAAAATAATGTATAAGATAATTTAATTTTTCCCTCTTGAAGCAAAATTTGAAAGCAGAACCAAAGTAAAACATTTTAAGTATGAAGTTAATTAAAATCGAATTCAGAACACATTCGCACTGTAACGTTTCAGTAAAAACCCAAGATTCGTCGTGGTAAATTAAGGTGTGTACAATACTGAGTACATTTAAATAGTAACCAAATAAATACAAAAAAAACCCAGCAAAAATGATTTTGAAGTTATAAAATAAAGAGAAGATAAAAATCATTTAAGTAGATACAGAGAGAAATTTATCTAGTAAAACAACCAGTTAAAATTATTATATTTTAACTGGTTGTTTTACTAGATGATGTGATTCAATTATGAATTATTTCTCATCCTCGTATGGCTCAGACTTTTTATTTCAACTATCTTTTATTCACTTAATAACAGCTTTTCAAGGATTTTATCTACAAGGATGAACTATCTTGTCTGAAATGTATCTAATATTTTGATAGATTGTAATTCTAGATTTAATTCTTCATTTTGAGATCCTTTTATCTTACATTTTTTTAAATTTCTCGCTTATTTTCTTTTTTTAAATTCACTGACATGGAAGTGAAGTTATCAAATTTGCATTCAATAAGCTTATAAAACATAATAATATCTCTCTCGCAATTGACTTTCAATTTATGAGGGAAAGCAAATTCGTAGAAAAAATGTTTAGAAATCAGCAAAAGAATCACTATATTTATTTCGAATAATATCCCAATTCTGAAAAATTCGTAGGAATACGATATTGCTGAGAATAAAACAATCTCTCTTTCAAAGAGCGTCGTTCTTTGTTACAGTGTTTAGAAACTTCATTGAACTTTTAGAATTTCATTTCGCTGAACAACCGAGGAAAAACTTTTATTTTTGAAGAATTTTATATTACATTTCGGCACATTTTATATTTATCCCTGTTTAAAACTTTCTTTTTTTCTACAAATTTGGTTTTCATGCAAATAATATTCTTTTTCTGAACATATTCTCTTTTATGAAAGTTGATCGCGTAACAAGGTTTAGTTTATTTTTATCTCCACGTGACCCATACTATCTCTTTTTTTATGGATCTTTGTGGAGTAACATATTACTAAAATTTTATGGTTAACTTTAAATTAACATATTTTGTCGAGGTGAAAAAATATTTTTAAATGCAGTTATAAGAAACTTTCAAAGATATAACTTCTATAAAAAGTTTTTACGGTAATAGTTTTGTAAATTTATATATTTTGTTACGTTATGTTTAATCTGTCCTTTATACTTGCATTTAACAACTAAATTTCAAGTTGATTTCTTTTATCATAAAAAAAATCGATGTAGGCAAGAAATAACTGGGGGTTTGAGTATGTAATCTCGCCGAGCGGTTTAAGATGTTTCTATTTCCGATTGTAAGTCATACCCTAATCATCTGGATATGATTTCACATGGGTCTCGTAAAAGGAGTAGGTACGGAGGCAAAATAATCAGCCGTAGAAGATTAAACTTAACAACTGTTCATTTATTTAACAAAAAATAGAAATGTTTTAAATAAAACAAACCAACTCAATGTAGATGCAATCTATTGTCCAGAGAGGAGATCACTCTAGACAACCTGCTCATCTCAGAGTTCAGCCGGGAGTCCCTTCCCGTTTCTTCTTTTCCAAACAAGAAACCTCGGTTTTAGGGGAGATCGACACCCCCCCCCTTTGACCTTTGCCCTTGGAGTAGCCGAAACGCCCTTTGGCGCCCAGCCGACGCGGTAACACAATGCACAAATTCTTTTCTCTGTCCGTGCGTTGACAAAAACGGCACACATGACCCTAATCGTCCATAGGTCAAAAAGGACCATTACTGGTACAATATTGCCGTTTTTCAATTGTTCGGCGTTTTGAAATGTTCGGCGCCTTACAATGAACAAAAGTTCTCTTTAACCAACACTCTTCTTGACCCCCGACAGAGACGGACTCGATACTTACAGAGTATATGCTATATAATTATACTATATATAAGAACTCTCTCAATGTATATATTTTCAAAAATGTAATAAAGTTACAAACATATTTGAAAGTTAAAGGTCTTATTCTGTTTGCTATATTTTATTCATGTAGCACCATGGTAATTTATTGAAGAGAAATTTTCAATTAATCTACAGTGTTTCGAGGTTTTCTTTAAGGGGCCCTACAACTCTCATATTTGAAATTTGATAAGAAAAACACTTATTTTAAGATTTTTATCGCGCAGTCATACCTGTACGTTAATATAGAACACACGAAGATTTGCTTCAAATACACACATATACAAAATTTAAGAACAATTCACAATCATAAACCTTGTTTTAAATTCGAAATATTCCCTCGATGATCATGAAGAAATTGTCTAACTACAGCATTCATAATTTTCAGATTACAGTAAGCACAGACTTAGTGGTAAGTCAGACAGAAGTGAGACTCATTTCAGAACATTGAAAGAATTATTGAGGAAATCATGCATAGCTCTCAGATCGGTATAGTATTAAGAATTTAGCCATGTCTAAGATCACACATGAAGATATTTTTACGTAATCAATCATTTTTGCCCTGTTAATCCCAGAACAGCCGTTGATAGACACTCGAAGATTTGCTTCAAATACACACATATACAAAATTTAAGAACAATTCACAATCATAAACCTTGTTTTAAATTCGAAATATTCCCTCGATGATCATGAAGAAATTGTCTAACTATAGCATGGATAATTTTCAGATTACACTACACACAGATTTAGTGGTAAGTCAGACAGATGTGAGACTCATTTCAGAACATTGAAAGAATTATTGTGGGAATAATGCATAGCTCTCAGATCGGTGTAGTATTAAGAATTTAGCCATATCTGAGATCACACATGAAGATGTTTTTACGTAATCAATCATTTTACCCCTGTAAATCCCAGAATAGCCGTTGATAGACAAGACCAATGAATTAGTGAAAAATATTCAAGAAAATTTCCTTTACCCCTTGAGGAGAAACTGCTTATGTCAGGGGGATATTTTGATAAAGTTGTACAGAGGACTCTATTGTAAACAATTGAAAGTAAATGACCAAAAGGGTTAAGGCTACAATCGATGATGAAAACCCAAATGATCTCACACTGTTCAGCAAGGAAACCTTCTTCAAGGAGTCACCTTTTTTGTAATCAACACCTGCAGCTATTTGTCTTTGTTATTGGTCATAACTACGTCTCAAAGTGTTAAAGACAAATCACTATCTGCTCAAAAGACTGAAACACACGAGGTCTCTCGGTCGAACAAATGTCTAACGCCATTTGGAGCTATCGGTTTAACAGAAAATTTAATCTAGAAGATGACTTAAATATGGCGTAAGTCTGAGCATATACATCAAGTATAATATCTACAATAAATTTTTAAAAAAATATTACGTCAAAAAGCAGTTATTTGGAACAAGAAACAAATAAATATTCATACCCTCAGATTATTTCCCCAGAAGGGTTGTTATATTTTAACATTATTCTCAGCCTATTGTACTTTAATAAATGTCCTCCCTCATGGATATTAATAAGTCATATACTTTAAAGCAACATTCATGCGGAGGTTTACAAGCCACTCCTTTGGCAGAACGAAACGAAAATAAAATTTTTATGCATACATATGAGTGCAACATGAAATGCGACTTCCCTAACTGCTCAAGTAACCCCCCCCCCCCTTCTAAGTAGTAGTAACTATAATAACGACACTGTTCTTCGCTTCCTAGTGTCGGAGCATCTGATATCTTCCGATTTCAAATGCATTAGAGAGGGAATTGTGATTACTTCTGCATTTTATTTTGCCGAGGAATGCAGTCATTTCCGTAAGAAAATGAAGAGACTCGGGTTCTAATACAGACCTTAAATGAGTTCAGGGAGGAATGGGTAACGAAACAAAAAAAGAAAAAAAAAGATAAAGAAAAAGCAAACATTCGTGTCGGGAATCGTTTATTCCAAAGAAGTATCTGATTAGCGCGAATACGAATAAAGTCCTTGTAAGACTCATTTCCGTTGAGGAGGTCCATTATGAAACTTCTTTCTGGAAGAAGTCTCTTACACTAGCTTTTTAGGATATAGAATGAAATAAGAATTTCAATTTAAAAAATTCAGTTTTGGCAATAGAGGATAATTAATCGGTTAGACTAGCTTTCGTAGTAGTTAAAAGCTATTTCATGTGAAACGTTTTTACGAGTCGTTACTTTTTAGTTTTTTCTTATTTCTTCCTATTTGCAAATTCATTCTATTATTGCCTATTTAAATCCCCATAAAACTTAAAAATATTTTTTCTGTATTAAAATACTTATATCCCCTTTTAGAGTTCTATCTGTAAAGTTTGATAATCTATAAAATAATTATTGCATTTTCTCATGTATATTAAGAAGTTCTCTTTAAATTGAGGTTAAAAAAATCAGAGTACATTATGCACGGAATAGTCTATATTGTGTTCTTTAATTACACAATAATCTCGTGAACAAACACAAAGATTCAAGAAAGAAGTTAAAAAGATAAGTATCTTAAAGTATCATTAGATATATGTTTCATATGTATTGCACTTCTTTTTTACTCAACAATGATCGCAACACTAATTCTTATGTTGGAAAGTAGAATTTATGACTGTTGGTTGGTTTGAAGAGATACAGTTTAAGGGTTTGCTACACAATGGCTAATGAAACCGATAACTACAAATTAAAGCATTTTCTGAACGGCTACAATCATCAATGCCAACAGAGGATTTCGAACCACTGCCTCTTATACTGAAGAACATCGTTTGCAACAGGAAGTATGGTTCATATTTACTTTTACATATCGTTCCGTCTGTAACTTAAAGGCTGCAGTAAAGCTAAATGTCTTCTCTATCTTACTCGCATATTTTAAAAAAAAGATTTTTAGTATAGAATAAAGCAGATTAACTCAACTCTAAGTGAGCTGGAAAAAAGATAGCGGATACCTACGTACAGACGGAAAAACTTTATTAGAAACACAAATACGATAAACCTTCACAAATATGACTATGATATTAACAGTGTAATCGTTACAGGAATCAGCTTTCTCAATTGAAATTGCACAGGGTAATCAGGTACGGAGAGAAAAAGTGTGTGGGGGGAGGACACTTTCAGTGGTTCTCCAGACAGTATTAGTCGAAGAGTTTACAGGAGACTCGATGGGACAAAAGTCACACTGGGGATTGGTGATGTTAATTTGGGGTTCCTGAGCCGAAGGTCTTATTAACAGCTCGTAAGATATATGAATTCATAACACAGTTTCGTTCTTTTAACTTAAAAAATAATAAATTAAGTTTGTAGGTCTTTAAACGAATTTTAAATTATTAAATTTAAAAAATAAAATAGTTCCATAATTGTAATAAAATAATTAAAAAAGGAAATAATAGTACTGAAAGTAATACAGTAATAAAAGGATAGAAAAAAGTTTAAGGATAGCTAAGAAAAAAAAGTTTAAGGACAGCAATTTTTTTAATTAAGAAAAAGAAAAAAACGAAGTACCAGTTAAGTTAATAAGTTAAGGCACAATGCAATAAAGAAATCACATTGGGCCATGAACTCCGGTCTTATTATACAGTCATTTGCCCAAAAATTTCCATCTCAGCTGATCGGACACCTTCTTGATAACGTCCTGAGGAACCGCTTTGTAGAACTGCTACCTGGGAAGGTGTAAGCAAGGTTCCAAGGAACTCTTTGGAGTTCTCAACTATCGAGAGCAATCTCGACGATCTATAGGACATCATTAATCGATGTATCTGGTCAAAATTGGAGAACAAGGTAGGAAAATATTTCTGCTTCACTTACAATAGAAGGTTACTGTTATGAGAGAATCTTCCTACGAAATGTCATTAAAACCGACACTTTAAACACTTCAGATGAATCCTAATCACTTTATCAAACAGAATTATTGATATGGTTCTCGGTGTCAACAATCCTCTAATCAGCATCTTATAATGCGCGAAACAACGTCCTGTCACAAGGCAAAGAGGATCTCAGTTCAAGTGTTCATAATGGACGCGTTCACTATTTCTACCATATGCCGTTTTTTCTCACGGTAGTGATAAGTCTGTAACTGGGAATCTAATATAACAAAATTGGTTACTACACACACACACATATGTATATATATATATATATATATATATATATATATATATATATATATATATATATATATTATATATATATATATATATTATATATATATATATATATATATATATATATATATATATATATATATATATATATATATATATATATACAGAAACATATCATCTATATTTGCAAATTAATCAATGCATATACAAGCATACAGTTTTGTTATCATTAGCATATACTTTATGGATATATGTCAGATTTTGCTTATATCCTCAAGTCCGTTAAAAACTCACAAGTATAAAAAGGAATAAAATTCATAATAGTGCAAAAATAATTTACATAGTGAAAAATAAATAAAATAAGAAAGGCAAGTGTTTAAAGAGGAGCGAAGGTCATTTATCATTTAATTTGTAATTTAATGTTACTTACCACAAAAATTTTAAAAAATAATATAGGATACGAGTATAAAGATTTAGACACAGGTCAAAATTTACATGAAGTTGTTACAGGGGAATTACTACAAAAAACAGAGTGTGACGTTAAGAATGATTCA
>CM063505.1:9165612-9210612 GCA_032207245.1 Pardosa pseudoannulata
ACATTCCTTACCACTAGATTTACGGACCAAGCCAATTTGACTGATTAAAAATTTGATTACTAATATATATATACATATATATATATATATATATATATATATATATATATATATATTATATATATATATATATATATATATAAATATATATATATATATATATATATGTATATATATATATATAAAATATATATATATATATATATATATATATATATATATATATATATATATATATATATATATATATATATATATTATATATATATATGTTTAGATATATATATTATATATTATATATATATATATATATATTTATATATAAATATATATATATATAAATATATATATATATATATATATGTAATATATGTTATATATGTATATATATAAATATATTTATTATATATGATATTGTTATAAAAATTATATATATTTATATATATATATAAATATATATATATATATTTTATATATATATATATATTTATATATATATATATGTATATATGCATATATATTTATATATATATATGTATATATGTTATATATAAATATTATATATATATATATATATATATATATATATATATATATTATTATAAATATATATATATATATATAAATATATATATATATATATATATATAGATAATATATATATATATATATATTTTTATATATATATATATATATATATATTATATATATATATATATATAACTTTATTATACAAAAACATACATTGATACACACATGCTTTAATACTATATTTACGGACCGAGTCAATTTGACTCATTAAAAATTTGATCACTATATATATATATAAAACTTTAATATCACTTTTCAAAAACATACGTTGATTTTTAGTTATGTAATCAAATATACGTAAACTTTCATTCCTCTTCCCCGAAGACTCCTTCATTTCTCATTATCAAATGTGGTATACCTATTTTCACGGTTGTGAGCCAATTCGACTCATAGAATGTATATGAAAATAAGTAAATATAATAATAAATATAGTATAAAGTAAATATAAAGTATAAAGTATAGTATAAAGTAAATATAGAGAAGAAGTCGAGAACACTTCCATTCCAATGACAGAAATTCATGCTACTGATGCACGGAAGGATTGTCAAGTTCAACAATCATGTAAAAGAAACAGATGTAGAAACCATTGTGCTAAATGTAATAGAAATGTTTGAGGAAAATGTGTTTCAAAAACAGATTTTATGTGTAAAAAATGTTTTCCATGAATTTTTTGATAATAAACATTTTATTTAAATTAATTTGGAACTATTTTCTTTGCAAAAAACTTCCATTTTCTTGTATGAGTCATATTGTCTCACTTCAGTAAAAACAGGTATATGATCAACATCCGTAAATCTAGTGTTAAAACAAACTGAAATATTTAAACATTTAATAAAGTAAAAAAAAAGCTATTTACTAATAGTTAAAATACATTCATTCTCGCTTATACTCATAATTTCCTGAAAGTTCATTTCTCCCACTTACATCTAAGTTCAAAATTTAACTTTCAGGAGATAGGCAAACTTTTATAGAAACGTAGAAAATATATTCAGTCAATTGGATAATTTTTCACGTTACAATACCATTAAAGCACAACTTAATTATAAAATTTTACTTTTTAATAGGACACAAACAAGCTCGGTTGCTAACGGGGCTTAAAATCTCTGGAACACACTCTAAATTAAATTACGAAATGAATTTTAATTAAATTCCGAGGCGACTGAATCCACGAGAATTTTATGTTTTGCTATTTTGTGTAATTAATCATATTTTATACTAGACAGGAATTTCTTTAAAAATATTTCGGGAATACTTTCTCCCATTACGTTTTGTGTACGAAACATCCGAAAGATTTTTATAATATTAGTCTCTTAATTTACGACCTTAAAATTATATAACATCAGTCATTCATTATATAATTTACAGGATGAAAAATGTACAATATGTGATAAACAGATTTAAAGACTATAAAAATGAGAAAAAATTAGTTATACAATTTTTGAATTCATGGGAGGTATATATAGTTTCGGGCTGAAAGAGATATTTTAAAGATAAAAAATAAATAGCTGTAATTAACTTATGAGTACCAGTCATACTATTTTAACACATTGTATTGTCCTATTGAAAACTGTGAACTAATTACTAGCACCAGATAAATGGTCAAGACTTTTTTTTTTGTACTGTAAATAATTTTTATGAATTTGTTAAATATTAATTTTTTTTAAAATCTCAAGTAATAATAGATTGATCTTCTATAAATGATTTCTCATGGCAACAAAGTCTTTATTTTGTTTTCAATTTGTGTTTTTTTCTCTTGTTACTTTTTAATTCATATGTTTTTCAAGATGTTTGTAACGTCCATTAGTACTTAATAGCACAACTTCAAATATCTGTACAAACAAGTGTTTGTTTTATATCACTTCCGCCTCCCCCCTCTCTAGAAGTTAAATTAGGTAAAAGCACCTTGATCCTAATAATATCTTGGAACCAAATTAACATCACCTAATTTAGGGCTTCGTTCTAGTTTCGGTTTACTTTTTAATCTTTTTTTGCTAGTTTTAACCTTTTACTCTTACTTTAACATTAACGGTAACTACCTTCTTCCAGGGTTTTGTTTTAGTTATTTAAACTATGGACATTTTTTACATGATAACTCATGACTATATCCTCTCATTATTATTATTTTTTTTTCACTGTTGCGGAGTGAACAGTTTCGTGGTAAACATTTGAAAGCCTAATCCTAAGGGAAGGTTGTTTGTCACCAAGGGTTAAAAAAAAACTGGGAAGTGGTTAATTCTATCATTGTGATTACACTGAAGAGTAGAAGTAACTTTTTCTTCTATTAATTAAGAAATACTAAAGGATACTGAAACCATACTAAAAACAAAGAAGTATATGATTCTCAAACCTAAAACTTCAAGATAGGTGATTCTCTTCTTCATGGGAACTGTGTTGACTTGACACATGTACTGTCCTCTGTCGGACTCTTCTACATTAGCAATGGCCAAATTCCAGTTCTGCCTGTTTTTGTGGTCTAATGTGATACGGTAGTTGCGGGTGATAACATGGGTGTGAATGGTTAGGATGGTCTGGCTTTCAACTCGAATCCACGCAACCTGCAAGAAAAAAAAGTAAGGTAAATAAAGCACTAATCGTTAAACATTATCTTAAAATTGAGGAAATATACCCATGAAGAGCATTATGAGTTAAAAAGGCTAAAAGACCTCAAATATCGCTTTAAAAACTTCAATTTTCAACGGTATTCCGAATAAGAGTATAAATAATGTTGTTAGATAAAACACTTAAAAGACAGAAATGTACAAACTGCTCTTTAATTTGTATCATTTTTTATAACTTTGTTAATTTACAACAAATTTATTAAAAAAAGTAATAAGTCCTCTAATATATTTTATTACTGCTAATTTCATGCAGTTAAATATTACTGATTTTTAAATTGATTCTCTTCTAATAATCTTCCTTCTTATTTAAAATTTTCTGTATTTTTGCATGAAGTTTACACATCTTATTAAGCATCTAATACTTTTATGACTAAACCTGTCATTGAAAAATATTTCTTATTTGCAACTGAAAATTCTTAATTAATTTTTCACATTTCCTTAACTTTTTCTTACATTTAAAAATTTACAAAAAAGACAACTAAGTCTCGTAATATAATTTGAAAAATCCCACTAAACCTCTAAGAGAGTATTTAAAAGTTTCCAACATTTTTGAGTCAATTTTAATTTTGAAATTTATTTTCATTTCCTTACTAATTATATTTTATTATATTTTCCAAATTTATTGTCATTTTTCAGCATTTCTTAATTGTTACTTTTGATATAAATTATTTGTTACTTTTATTTCAATGTTAATTTTCAAATTCAATTTCATTTCACTATTAATTTCAAGTTTTCAAAACACATTGTTAATTTCAACATTTTTTACACTATTTATTACTTTTCAAACAAATTATTCGTTACTTTTAACTTATTGTTAATTTTCAAATTCATTTTCATTCACTTGTTCATTTTCAAATTTATTTTCATTCAATTGTTAAATTTCAAATTCATTTTCATTCAATTGTTAATTTAAAATTTTCAAAACTGATTGTTGATTTCAATATACTTTTGTTATAACTCTTTATTATTTTTCAAACGATTTCTTTTTTATTTTAAACTTTCTGTTATATTTCAAAGTACATTGTTAATTTCAACATTTTTACACAACTTATTACTTCTCAAGCAAATTCTTTGTTACTTTTAACTTATTGTTAATTTTCAAATTCATTTTCATTCAATTGTTAAATTTCAAATTCATTTTCATTCAACTGTTAATTTAAAATTTTCAAAACTGATTGTTGATTTCAACATATTTTTGTTATAATTCTTTGTTATTTTTCAAAGGACTTCATTTTTACTTTAAACTTTCTGTTATATTTCAAATTCATTTTCATTTCAATGTTTATTTCAAATTTTCAAAACTCAATATTAAATAATTGCTATTACCCTTTGTAACTTTTCAAATAAATTTATTGAAAAACTTAGTTTCTTAGCATTGTGGGGATAACGTAATAACAACTAAAGTCGTTGCCTCATTTTGATTCTCCGAAGATTGACGTCATAGCATCATTTCCGATTAAGGCCGTTGACGTAATGTTCAGTCTTTGTGAATAGTGTCTTGTAATATATATATTATAAATATTGTAATGTATTTTCGCATATTATTGTAGCATGAATTCATTGCTCTGTATTGATATTTGTTATGAGTAAAGTTTTATAATTATCGTATTTTTATCTGTGGCAACATAGCATCTTTTTAAATATGCAAGTATATGTAATGTATGTGTATGTTGTCTGCCTATATAAGAGTCAGTGTGGCAGTAGCAGAAAGCTCGGTTGCATCTAAGGTGCTGATGTTTGTTTATGTAATTTGTATGTACTTTCGGTATTTTAAACTTCTGTAACGTTAGTTCAGTTTGATATACAGAGCTCTACGTCATTAATTATACTTACTGCCTTAAATAACTGCCTCTGTCTAGAACTAGTTGTTTTATTTAACTGTACCATGCCGTGTGAATCCTTTCTGAGCATGGTTTTATATATATGATCCCTGCAGATACTTCTTTAAGAATCGTAGAGCCATAGCAGGTGTCTCCATAGATGCTTCATTATTGATTTGATAATAAATTTGTAAATAAAATACATCTTAATAAAATATATAATCTCAAATACAGTTAAGTACTATAAAACCTATCGCTGTCAAGTATTTTTGATTTGCAATTGAAATTCTTCCTTAATTTTTTGTATTTTTATTCTTAATTTTCTAAAAAATGTATAAAATATGATAATAAATGCTATCAAATGTTAGTAATTTGTAAACAATTACTCTTCTAAACAATTTAAAATTTTTCCACTTGTTTTAAGTTTTCGACATTTTCCTACCAAATCTCTAAACATTAATAAGACTCAAGCACCTTTAAGTAGGAGTAAAGTTTGCATTGTGAAATATTACTGATTTGCAACTGAAGATACTTTTTTAACGTTTCACGTTTTTAAAGCTTTATTTTTCAAAAAATATATATATAAATGTCAATAAGTATCTTATTATATTTTATTACTACTTTTTTCTCGCTATGAAATATTACTGATTTGGTAATTAATATATTTCTTTAATTCCTGCTTTTGGAACACAGTGCAGTCTCTCTATTATTAATGTCCACTAGGGGGACTTCGTCTGATCCGAAACAATGCTACCATTCTACTCATTGTTTCGACATTATTCGGGGGAAAATTCGGCACAAAAGAAAGTCAAATAATTTATTTCGAAGCTAATTAAATTTTCCGATACACCAATTTCTAACACTCGAAACAGTGGAATCACATGCATCTGTCTCTTCCAAATTGTGGAATCGATACCCTTTCTCGTCATTCATCATATCTTGACGTTTAATTCCCCCTCTATATCGAAACAAAATGGGGAAAATGGAACGCACACACAAAAAATAAGAACGTGAAAAAATGATGGGTATTCGAATTCAGAACCTACATTTGTCGAATACTTTTTTTTTTCTTACATTTCAGCTTCACTTTTCTTTTCGTCAGATATCATGAGCTCAGCAGACATTTAAAGATGCTACTACATACCAGCACAGATAATAAAAACTCTATAGGGAATTCGTAGGCTGTATGATGTTTTACATATAATAGTCATCGGGTTATATGTTTTTAACACTTAACCCAAGAACTATTAAAAATTGGTTATATGTGGAAAACATATAACCCATATTTTTCTTTAATTTCATTTTTTAATTTATTCATTTTTAAATTCGACTAACTGACTAATTATATTTTCGGATTAAACTACATTAATTATTTGCATACGATATTATTTTAACAATTTTTATGACAAGACCATATTAGCAGAACATAGTCTATTTATGGTTTTAAATTTAATCGAATATATCAAGAATATGTATATTACTTGGAATAAATTTTATAGCCGGTTTGAAAAATAAATGATAAAAAAATGTCTCACTCGTTTTCTAATTATATGGAATTTATTACACTCATTCGGTAGCAAAGAATGTCAATTTAAAGAAAAAACTACTTTATAACTTCTTACTGTCAAATATTACTGATTTGCAAATGAGAATTTTTTTTATCTTTTCACATTTAATTATTCTTTGTTACTCTTCAAACTAATTTATAAAAAAAAAGTTTGTAAGTATTTTAATATATATTATTACTACCTTTTCATGAAAAGAAATTTTACTGATTTGTAAATAAATTATCTTTTAATAGTTCTTTAAAATTTTCCCTTTTTTTTCAGCAAATGTATAAAATATATCTTAGTGTATGAAAGACCTTTGAGTATATTTTTCTGTCTGAAATTTTACTGATTTGATAATCACATACTGATACTCACATTTTATTATTCTTTGTTACTCTTCAAACTAATTTATAAAAAAAAGTTTGTAAGTATTTTAATATATATTATTACTACCATTTCTTGAAAAGAAATTTTACTGATTTGTAAATAAATTATCTTTTAATAGTTCTTTAAAATTTTCCCTTTTTTTTTTCAGCAAATATATAATATATATCTTAGTGTCTGAAATACCTTTGAGTATATTTTCTTGGGGAAATATTACTGATTTTCAGCTGAAAAATCTTCTTTCTTACGTTTTTTAACCTATGTTTATTTTCCCAAAAATATATAATAAAAAACAATAAGTCTCTCTTTTATGTAATTTATTACTAATTTCTAAATTAATATTCTTCTAAATAATTTGGGATTTTAATTTTATTTTTTGAGGCTTTTTTAAAATTTTTGACGGTTATAGAGCAGGTCTATAAAACGCATCTTGAATAAGCCTTAAATATGCTTAAGTAGGACTATATTTTATGAAACCCAGTGGACTTAGTGTAACCCTTCAAGCTCCCACTACACAGGTCCGAGGTTCGATCCCCGGATTGGGCAAGGTTGAAACAGCGTTTCATACCTTCTGTGAATAGATGAACTGAGGACCAAGCCTGCTTGGGAACTAAACACTGGATATTCCGCGTAAGGTTGACCACCTAACCGGAACATACGCTTCGCACTCCAGGGCCTTTGGTCAAGTAAACGGAGATTGGCACCATAGGCCCTGGCCCCCTAGGGGCTGTTGCTTCAAGGAGTTTAGTTTTGGGCTATTTTTATAGCTGCAAAATATTACTGATTTGCAAATAAATATTCTTTTCTAATTTTCACATTTTTAACTCTTTGTTACTTTTCAAACAAATTTATAAAAAAGTTAATAATTCACCTTATATGTCTTATTTTTGTTTCTCTTTCAAATATATTAATCTGCAAATGAATACTCTTCTTCTATTTCAGCTTTTGAAACACGGGGCAGTCCGTCCATTATTAATGCCCACGAGTGAGACATCGGCTCTTCCGAAACAATGCGGCCATTTTAGTCATTGTTTCGACTTTATTCGGGGGAAAAGTCGGCACAAAAGGAAGTCAAATAATTTATCTCGAAGCTAATTAAATTTTCCGATACACCGATTTCTAACACTCGACGCAGTGGAACCACATGCATCTGTCTCTTCGAAAATTGTGGAATCGATAACCTTGATCATCATTCATCATATCTTGACGTTTAATTCCCTCTCTATATCGAAATAAAATGGCGAAAATAAAGTGAACACAAAAAAAATAAGAATGTGAAAAAGTGTTGGGTATACAAATTCACTACCTCCATTTGTTGAATTTTTTTTTTCATTTCAACTTCACTTTTTTTGGCTATATCATGAATTCAGCAGACATTTAAAGTCGTACGTTATACGAGTAAAGATAGTAAAATCTCAAAAAGAAATTCGTATGGTATATTATGCTTTATATATAATAGTCTTCAGGTTATGGTGTTTTTTCTTTAATTTTGCTCATTCATTTATTAGTTTTCGAATTCAAAATGCTGACTAATTACGTTTATGATTAATTATATATATATATATATATATATAGATATATATATATATATATATAATATATATATAAATATATATATTTATAATATATATATATATATAATATATATATATATATATAGATATATATATATAATATATATATATATATATATATATATATGTGTGTGTGTGTGTGTGTTGTGTGTGTGTGTGTGTGTGTGTGAGTGTGTGTATTATTAAAATCCCTTATTTACATATTTTAATATTAATTTAATAAATTTTGTTCATAAAGTGTGTTGGAGTTTTGCGCAGCAATTCTGATTTTTCCCTCCTGACACGCTATAGACTTAATTTATCCTGTGTCTGTTCTACTTTAGCCAATAGTTAATGCGTTCCTTTAAACATGGGTATTTTGTATCACATGATCAATTGTGCTTAGGGAGTATTAGTAGTCTTTTTACCTGAGAAATCCCTACTTGAAAAGTGTGTGTGTGCAGGATCACATTGCCTTGGTGCACGATGTTGTAAAAGTGCTTGTCTGTATGATAAATTTAGTCTATATTTCAATTTCTGATAGTTGTCTAATTATATTTTCAGTTTAAACTTTATTAAATATTTGCATAAGATATTATTTTAATAAATATTAATACTAGACTATATTTTCAAAATACCCAGCACTCTGTGGTTTAAAATTTAAACGAATAAATGCAGACTATATTTTTAACTTAGAAAAATATATATGTCTTTAAAAATAAATGCTAACGAATTTTATATTCATTTCCTAACTAAATAAATTTATTTATAATAATTTGATAACAAAAAGGATAAACTAGGAGGAAAGGATTTTAGATATATATGGTTTTCTCTTATTACATAGAGTAGAATGTTTTGTGAAAATTTGCTTTAAAGATATTATATTACATATCCAAGGTAATACAAGTGAAAGAGTTATAAAGCAAAGAGACAAATTCTTCAGATGAACATGTTTAAGACTAAATAGAAGTCAGATAATTTAATAAAATTGAGCAGTACTTAAATGGTAAATTTTAAAATTATGTATTTCTTATAAATACATGCATTTGTTTTCAGGCATCATTTTAGCTTTGGTTAGCTTGCGAAACTATTTTTGCTATCTCTTATTATTTTTTTAATTCCAATGCACTGTTTTACTTACATTAATACTGCAAATAAATGGCTTAAAATATTTCTTTCTACAAAGAATTTCATTTAATTTTATTATTTCAAATAATTTACATCAATTAGTAGTATCTCAAATACCATCTTTTTTTACCGTTTTTATTTAAAGATACTGTTAAGGAGTGAATTATTTTGTATTTTAATGGTAAATATCTCAAAGCATAATTCTTATTTTTAAGTAATTAATAATACTTAATTCATAATTATTCATTAAAATTTTTCTACCAGAAATTTCATTTAATTTTCTTATTTCAAATAATTTATATCAAGTAATAGTTCCTGCTTCTTCTTGCTACACAAATGTTGATGAGGCCAGTACCTACAGATAAAATTGATTCCGAAAGGCTACGAATATCTATGCCAGCCGAGGGAATCGAACTCAAACACTTGTATCATTGAAGTGCCTATTGCAATCAAGATTATTGGAGAGCAGATTGCAATGAAAATATATTGAAGTGCAAATGACAATAAAAAAAATTGAGGTCTTAAGAACATGGAAATACCGAATCAAACGAACTGTTTTAATGTTCTATGTATAATGTCCACGTCTAATCTGAATCAAGCTTTTATACTCGATACATACATGTAATATGGGCGAGATTCATTTAAAATCACAATACAGTTTATTTCTGGTGAGATACATGAAATCCATACAAGAGGGAAGCACTTTTACAGCCATCATGCACCCAGACAATGTGATCCTGCACACACATATTATTCAAGTAGGGATTTCTCAGGTAAAAAGACTACGAATAATCCCTAAGAACAATTGATCACGTGATAAAAAAAATACCCTTGTTTAAAGTGAAAGCTCTAACTATTGACTAATGTAGCACAGACAAAGGATGAATTAAGTCTATTGCGTATCTGGAACGAAAAATCCGGATTACCGAACAACCCCCCAACGTACTTTACGAACAAAGTTATTAAATTAATATTAAAATATGTAAATAAGGGATTTTAATATTACATACATAGGAACGTACAGACTTCCCTTCGAAACTAATCTAATATCAATCAGGCATAGCCAAAGTAGATTTAATTCATAGTTTTATTTCATACAGGAACACGAAATATTTCGAGGTTACAATACTATCTTTATTTCATACAGAGAAGTAATAGGCAAGAGCTTCGTATTCCTCCCAAATTTCCTTAAACCATTCGAACAATAACGAAACCTGTTCACATACTTGGCAAGTAGTCCAACACAGAGAAAAAAATCTAAAAACTGCTGAATCTAGCTTGTCCCACTAAAAGAGAATTAACATTCCGATAAAATCTCTCTCTCCAGAAAAGTTCTCTTTTTTTATATTTATTTTTCCTCTTCTATTTCTTCGAACTCCGGCTAACATATTCGCTGTTAACGACCTCTCCAAAATCTTGTGGTTCTTTCCTATCTCTGAATCACAAACTATCTTGTTTTACTGGCTGCGAAAGAAGAGGCTGAACAAGTAATAAAAGCAAAATGCGACGATTTACTTATTTCGTGCTGCGGTATTTGGGGAAATCTGTGAAGCTTAAAATTAGTGGTACACTTATAAAGTTATTGATACTAATTATAAAGTTCAACTAAATACTGTTTCATTTACATTTCATCCTTAAATAGATTTTTAAAGTATTTTGGTGAGTACTGAACAAAGTTTTGGAATAAGGGATAAGAAATGCAAATGCTTCAGTGTGATACAAAGAAAAAGCAAACAAAATAATTATTCACACATTATATAAATATTACTTTTTAAAGCATCCTAAAATTAACACCAACAATTTTATAAAATATATTATCAATAATTATATTTTCTAGTTTTATTCATAAGTACAATCCATGGTTTTTTAGAAATAACAATATTCATACAGAACTAAAATTTCTTCTAATCCAAAATTAGTGATACACTTATAAAGTTATTGATACTAAGTCTAAAGTTCATATAAATACTGTTTCATTTACATTTCATACTTAAATAGGTTTTTAAAATATTATACTGAGTACTGATCAAAGTTTTGGAAATAAGGGAAAAGAAATGCAAATGTTTCAGAGTGATACAAAGAGAAAGCAAACAAAATAATTATACACACATTATATAAATAATAATGTTTAAAGTATCCAAAACTTCTCACCAACAAATTTATAAAATATCTTGTCAAAAAATTATATTTTGTAGTTTTATTCAAAAGTACAATCCATGGTTCTTTAGAAAAAAAATATTCACAACGGACTAAAATTTCTTCTAATCCAAAATGAGAAATACACTTATAAAGTTATTGATTCTAATTATAAAGTTCAATTAAATACTGTTTTATATATATTTCATACTCAAATAGATTTTTAGAATATTTTGGAGAGTACTGATAAAAGTTTTGGAAATAAGGGAAAACAAATGCTTCAGGGTGATACAAAGAGAAAGCAAACGAAATAAGTATTCACATGTTATATAAATAATATTTTTTTAAGTATTCTAAAATTCACACGAACAAATTTATAAAATATCATGTCAATAATTATATTTTGTAGTTTTATTCATAAGTACAATCCATGGTTCTTTAGAAATAAAATTATTCATAACGAACTAAAATTTCTTCTAATCCAAATTAGTGATACACTTATAAAGTTATTGATACTAATTCTAATGTTCAATTAAATACTATTTCATTTACATTTCATACTTAAATAGGTTTTTAAAATATTATGCTGAGTACTGATCAAGGTTTTGGAAATAAGGGAAAAGAAATGCAAATGCTTCAGAGTGATACAAAGAGAAAGCAAACAAAATAATTATTCACACATTATATAAATAATATTTTTTAAAGTATCCAAAATTTTACACCAACAATTTTATAAAATATCGTGTCAAGAATTATATTTTTTAGTTTTATTCATAAGTATAATCCATGGTTCTTTAGAAATAACAATATATTGATACTAATTATAAAGTTCAATTAAATACTATTTCATTTACATTTCATACTTAAATATATTTTTAAAATATTTTGGAAAGTATTGATCAAAGTTTTGGAAATAAGGGAAAACAAATGCTTCTGAGTGATACAAAGAGAAAGCAAACGAAATAAGTATTCACATGTTATATAAATAATATTTTTTTAAGTATCCTAAAATTCACACCAACAAATTTATGAAATATCATGTAAATAACTATATTTTGTAGTTTTTTTCATAAGTACAATCCATGGTTGTTTAAAAATAACAATACTCATAACGAACTAAAAATTCTTCTAATTCAAAATTAGTGATACACTTATAAAGTTATTGATACTAATTATAAAGTTCAATTAAATACTGGTTCATTTACATTTCATACTTAAATACATTTTTAAAATAATTTGGTAAGAACTGATCAAATTTTTTGAAATAAGGGGAAAAGTATGTTAATGCTTCAGAGTGATACAAAGAGAAGTCTAACAAAATAATTATTCAGTCCTCATATAAATAATATTTTTTAACCTCTTGCCTGATTATCCCGAGTTATCTCGGGTTATCATATATTTCAGTTTATTATTCCGAGAAAACTCGGACGAATCAGAATTTGTCTCATAGTTTTGTTTTATCACGGTTTTACTCGGCCTGGAGGAAATGAAAGGAAATATTCAGCTTTGATAGGTAGTTTGCCAAGTTTCGTTAGTTTTGCAGTCCTTTTGGAGGAACAGGTCAAGTGTTTTCCACTGATTAGAAAACTTATTTAAGAAAATCATCGTGACGAGTTTTCTGTTACATCTGGAAGACCCAGTATAAGTCCATTACCACTCAGGTTAACCTCAAGGTATTTTACAGTTGTTATTCCTGCTACTGAAAAAAATATCAAATTCAATGAAACAGTGTACTATGTGCTCCCTTAAAACAGATATCCCCTCTCACGGAGAGTGATATTTGTTTTTGTTTTCTTCATTCTTTTTTATTAATTTTTATCCTTTTAAATGTTATTTTTTAAATTTCCTATTAATATCTCAATAAATTCAATTAATCAAATAACAACTTATCCTTCCTTTTTAATGTCTATTGTATTTCTTTTTTTCTTTAAGGCTTAATCTTAAGTTGGCAAAATGCCAAGTATAATTTAAATATACTTTTTTATTATCTTTTCTGTGGGTTTTTTTTCAGGTACTAACTCGTTATGTATGGCGTAAAGAAAATAACATAGAAACTCCATCATAGCTCCTCAATTACTTCATTTATAAATAGTAAAGAATTTTAAAATGTAAAATATCATAACCTTTCCATATTTTCGTATACATTTCAAATTATACCATATCGTATTTACATACTTAGTAAGTAATCCAATGAAGAGAAACAGACTAAAAGCTGGATGACTGTAGCTCGATTTACTTAGTTTACAATGATTTTGAGTGATTCAACATTGAAATAACACTCAAATAACAGTTTCGCGAAAACTAAATGAAACCAATAAACAATTATGAAATGGAAACCTTTATAGTCGTTCTATGATACTGTATCTTTATCGAAAACATATCGTGTTTACATATCTGATAAATAGTCCGATAGAGCGAAGTGTCTAAAACTTGATGTTTACTAAATTTAGCTTAATGCTTTTTAGTTTACAATGATTTTCAGTAATAAATACGTTTTAGGTTGAAGTGACAATCAAAAAGTTTTTTGAAAACTAAATTTTTTTCATTAAGAAGCAAAAAAAATGTAAAATAGAAAATTTCAAAATCTTTCCATATCATCTTGTATCTTTCGAATACTAACATATCTTGTTAATATACATGACAAACAGTCATAGATCGAGATACAACCTTGTTATAGTTTGTATCGGTTATATGGTCAGCTCAGCGTTCCAAAAAATTCCGACCATTAAGCGGGGTGATCATATACACTGAACAATATAACCCTATTGCATTGTGGCAGGATTATATTCACCTATCAGAATGTAGTACTCATAAACAAATAATCATACTTTTAATAACATTTTAAAAATTAATTCAAGAAGTAAAAACTACATTAAAAATATACAATATTTTTTTGGGGGGAGGAGGAAATTTATTAGCTTACCTTACTAATGAAAGTACAGCACACTTACATACGTACATTTATGTTCAATGTATTTAAAAATAATCAGATATATAAGTTTGCTTCCTTTTGTTGATTGTTAATACAACTTTTTCTCAGTCCCGAATAACTTTTAAATGCTCATCTGCTGCTTCGGAATTAGTAAAATAACAACTGAGGTCATTTATGAGAGAGATAACTTCAACCAATAAATAGACAGATGTCTACTTGTTATCAGTGGGGGTGCGAAAACTGAGAGAGGTGGAAAACTCCGACAATGAGTCTACACAACAAGAAAGGTGTGAAGGGAGGAAAATAAAGGCTTGAATTCTGGTCCTTTCCGATTTCGCATTGACTTCTTAAAAAAACGGAAACTCCTTGAAAAGCTGAAACTGACCATATAACCGGTAACAAGAAAAAGAAAATGACTGTATAAGCGGTGGCCTTTAACACAGGTTCCCTATCAAGTTTGATGGGACTTTAGAAAACTGACCGTATAAGAGGGGTGCCCTTATAAGCGGGTGACCATATAGCCGGTACTGACAGTATTTTAAATGTGAGGACAGTTTTTTTAATGGCATTCACCACTATCAATGGCTTTCATAGCCTTTTTATTATGTGCGCATAATATAGGGGTCCAAAACTACTTTCTAATGAAAACATAATTGGACAAATTGTGTTTTTCTAATTGAGAAGCAGGGGCAAAGCATATGATCTCCAAACATAGCCTTCTCTAGAGGTATCGTTTGAGAACTTGGAGAACATTGAGACTCTAATTTAGATGCTTACTCTGCCCTTATTGAATATCGCTGATCTTTGGCTGTGTAAATAATCGAGCCTGACACCTTCAGGTTAGGAGATCAATGCTTTTACTGACTTAGCTACGAGAAACATTTAAAAAACTGATGCACTGATTTAGTTTGGCTCACTTTAGTTTACCATGGTTTCAGTCAGGATAACTTCTGAACCATTTGATAGATATACAATGATGTGCTCGGAACATACTATTTAGTTCGGCTTATCCGAACAGTTTTGTGCAATTTGAGGAAGAAAACGATTTATTTTCAGATTTTCGTTGGAATGTTATATATAATAAATTTCCTATATGATGTTAAGGGACTAATTTTATACTAGTACTTAGTAATAGGATACGTTTCAGTCAGGATTACTTCTAAACCGTTTGACAGATAAACAATACGGAATTCTATGTGCACGAAACATACTATTTACTTCGGCTTCTCTGAACAGTTTTGTGCAATTTGAGGAAGAAAACGTTTAATTTTGAGTTTCCCGTTGCTATGTAATATATAATGCATTTCATATATGATGTTAATGGACTAATTTTATACTATTACTTAAGTAATAGGATATGTTTCAGTCAGGATTACTTCTGAACCGTTTCACAGATAAATAATACAGAATTGGATGTGCTCGAAACATACTATTTAGTTCGGCTTATCCAAACAATTTTGTGCAATTTGAGGAAGAGAACGTTTTATTTTAAGATTTTCGTTACTATGTAATATATAATGCATTTCATATATGATGTTAATGGATTGATTTTATACTATTACTTAAGTAATAGGATAAAAGTAAAAGGATAGTTTTCAGTCAGGATTACTTATGAACCGTCTGACACATAAACAATACGGAATTTGATGGGCTCAAAACATACTATTTAGTTCGGCTTATCCGCAAACAGATTTGTGCAATTTGAGGAAGAGAAAGTTTTGAGATTTTCGTTACTATGTAATATATAATGCATTTCATATATGATGTTAATGGATTGATTTTATACTATTACTTAAGTAATAGGATAAAAGTAAAAGGATAGGTTTCAGTCAGGATTACTTATGAACCGTCTGACACATAAACAATTTGGAGTTTGATGGGCTCAAAACATACTATTTAGTTCGGCTTATCCAAACAATTTTGTGCAATTTGAGGAAGAGAACGTTTTATTTTAAGATTTTCGTTGCTATGTAATATATAATACATTTCATATATGATGTTAATGGACTACTTTTATACTATTACTTAATTAATAGGATAGGTTTCAATCAGGATTACTTCTGAACAGTTTGACAGATAAATAATACGGAATTTGATGTACTCGAAAGATACCATTTAGTTTGGCCTATCCGAACAGTTTTGTGCCATTTGACGAAGAGAACGTTTAATTTTAAGATTTTCGTTGCTATGTAATATATAAAAAATTTCATATATGATGTTAATGGACTAATTTTATACTATTACTTAATTAATAGGATAGGTTTCAATCAGGATTACTTCTGAACCGTTTGACAGATAAATAATACGGAATTTGATGTGCTCGAAACACACCATTTAGTTCGGCTTATCCGAACGGTTTTGTGCAGTTTGACGAACAGAAAGTTTTATTTTGAGATTTTCGTTGCTATGTAATATATAAAAAATTTCATATATGATGTTAATGGACTAATTTTACACTATTACTTAAGTAATAGGATAAAAGTCATAGAATAGGTTTCAGACAGGATTACTTCTGAACCTTTAGACAGATAAACAATATGGAATTTCATGTGCTCGAAATATATTATTTAGTTCGGCTTATCCGAACAGGTTTGTGCAATTTTAGGAAGAGAAAGTTTTATTTTAAGATTTTGTTGCTATGTAATATATAATGCCTTTCATATATGAAGTTAATGGGCTAATTTTATACTATTACTTAAGCCATAGTGTAAAAATAGTATTTATGTAAGATATGAAGAATTTCAAAGCCTTTTTGACTAGGTAGATGAACTAATAGTGTTAAATATCTGTTCTATTTCGCTTTTTATATTATTCTTTTAAAAATACGTGATATCTTATACATTCAAATCAAAACAGAAATGAAGCCCAAGTTAAATAATTAAATGATTTAAAATTATGCTGTAACGGAGTTTTATATGCTAATGCAAACTTTGACGTCAAACGGAGACAGTTTTTGACGTCAAAGTTTACATTAGCACATAAAACGCCTACAAGACGTCATTGTATTCCAGGTGGGTAACATTGAAATGAAACTCACATGGGTTTTTCAAAACTAAATTTTCGTTATTTAAACGAAATAGAATTTATAAAATATAAACTTAATAAGTTTTTTATATGTCCGTATATCTTTCGTATAATAAAGTATTGTTTTCACATACTTGGCAAATATACCCAGAGAGAAAAACAATCGAATTCTATCTTAAATCCCTAACAGAGAATTAACATTCAGATAAAATATCTCTCACCCCTTTTGTTTCTCGTCGTTTTACTTCTATTTATGTTATGCTTCGTCAAACGTATTTCCTGCTAACGCCCACTGCAAGTTTTCGTGGATCTTACTATCGCTCAATCACAAATTATCTTGTTTTACTGGTTACGAAAGAAGCTGATGTACGTGTAATAAAAACGAAATGCGACAATTTGAGTTATTACTTTGCGTATTTTACGTAATGGTATGTAGGGATCTGTGATATTTTTAAGTAATAGATACACAGATGAAAAATTATTCAAATCATTATAGCACAGTTTAATATGAACTTCTGCATTTATGTCACTTTACTTTTAATAAAAAAATAACTGTTATAAAATTGTAAAATAATTTTTGAGATCTATGTTACGTTTATAAGAATCTCAGAAAGAATAATAAAATGGTAAAACAAACAACTTTCTTCTCACCCCATTCGAAAATAAGTATTCCTTTGATATATTAAAATATTTTCAGAAATAATTGTGAAACACTACACTAATAATTTGTTGGAATATCGTACGACTATGTCTATAATATAGTTTGCTTTTAAAGTGATTTAGCGAATGTTGTCTGTGTATACGAATCAATGATATCACGGAAACTTCAGAAAACATTTTCGAAGGCTAATATAATTTCGTATAAATTATGATATATAAATATTTGTCATAATGTAAAATAACTATATGTTGTTATTAATACTAGATTTACGGATGTTGATCATATACCTATTTTTACTGAAGTACGCCAAATTGACTCATACCAATAAAAAAAAGATTTTTGCAAAGAAAATAGTTCCAAATTAATTTAAATGAAATGTTTAATATCAAAAAAATCATGGAAAATATTTTTACATATAAAATCTGTTTTTGAAACACATTTTCCGCAAGCATTTCTATTACATTTAGCACAATGGTTTCTACATCTGTTTCTTTTGCATGATTGTTGAACTTGACAAATCTTCCGTGCGTCAGTAGCATGAATTTCTGTCATTGGAATGGAAGTGTTCTCGACTTCTTCTCTATATTTACTTCTTGGCTCTTCAGCCAATTTGAAAATATCCCAGTCCTGATAGGACCAATACATTTCCTGTTATGCGATTAACTATTAAACCATTCTAAGTCAAAATGATCAACCGTGAAAAATAGGTATACCCCATTTCATAATGCGAAATGAAGGGGTATGCGGGGAAGAGGAATGAAAGTTTACATATATTTTATTACTTAACTATAAACCAACGTATGCTTTTGAAAAAAGTTATATTATAGTTTTATGTATATATAGTAATCAAATATTTAATGAGTCAAATTGGCTACGTTCAAGTAAATCTAGTGTTAATGGTGATATATAGTTGTACTCTAACGGAAAAGTACTCAATTTGTGTTTAGACAAATTCAATAACTGCAATCCTTTTTATAAAATTAAATTAAAGTATCTTTATAACTTGTGTTGGTTGGTCGTGTAGGAATGCTACTGTCTACTGCTTTGCAACATGAAAGCTATTGAGACCTCTCGAATCCACAAACTACAGTTCAGAAGGGCAGCACGCTATAACATAAGCCACGCTTCTGTCCTGGCTTATGTTAAACGACAAGGAAATGTGATAAATGATAAGAAAATTTAAGGATACATTAGGAATAACTTCTTAAGCCATATAAAATTCTATTCCACAAGTTGGTTTGAAAAAATTTTCAATGTACTACGGTTTTAATAAGAATTTATTAATGTGTCTAAGTAAAATAAAAAAACATTGTAAATAATTTTATATTGAGATAAATTACTGATTGGTAAGTTATAAAATAGCTAACTTATGTTTGTGTTTTACTTTGCAAAAAATAAAATTCATTTATTTGTATCAAAGTAAATATAGTTTTAGGTTTAATATTTTACGGTTACCTCAATTGGAAATTGATATTAATTGCAGTTTAAAGATAATGAAATACAGTAAAAATTAGATATTAATTTATATCACTGAAAACTTTTTATTATAATATTCTAGAGACCACTGGAGCTACTGCTTAAATACAATTCAAAATGGATACAAGGCATATATAATGTTTATATATAAGACAAAATTGGAACCAGTGAAATTCATTGCCAAAAGCAATCAGCCTACTTGTTCAAGTATCAGTCGGTGATATCTTCTTTCTGCTGTATTATAATAAACACAATGTAATAATGAATAACGTATGATGCAAAAAAATTTATAAACATTTCAGTAGTGAAATAATATATTTATATATTCATTAATATATTTATCAGTAAATGAAACTCTGAAGCATCTTCAGCTATAAAAATATAAATTTCATCTCGAATTACTGTAAAAAAGTTTAAGCTGAAATTGAAACGAAAATGCTGCTTATTTTCAATTTAGTTCTTGTTTTAAAATTTGTTTTAGAACAAAGCCTCTAAACATTTGTATCATTCTTATTGAAAATAAAGATTTATACATTATGTAACAATCAACGTTTATTCTTGTGACATTTCCAATTTCCATTACTCTTGCACAAAGCAATCAAAAAGTATATGCATGCTTACATCATGCAACTTTAGATTTAAATCGGATTTCACGTATATAAAAGAAAGATTTAACAAGCAGTAACATGAGTAATTTTACTAGTTAACTGATCCAAACCATTTAGAAGAAAAGAAATTGTAAAAATTTTAATGATTTTAATATTTGGTTTCTCAATTCTCGTTAATAATATATAACTACATACTTTTAATATTTGTCAATTATATACTAAATAAGTATGAGAAAATATTTTAGAAGTTTAATGGAAAAATAAAGATTTATATACTTGTTTTGTTCTCCTTAGTATGAAGCAAACTTACTGGCACAGAATAATTCAATATTTATATATGTTACGGTAAAAGTAATAGATTCGGTGATTATATAAAATTACCGCTGATTATACATAGTCACCACTAAATTTGTGAAATAGGATAAATTATTTCATATTTATCAAATTTACCGGTTAGTTTATAAAATTCCCAACACATAATGATAAAATATTAGAAGGTATTAAATTGGGATTAATTTGTGGAAACAAACGAAACCCATATTCTATGGTGAAAAAATCATTTATTTGCATTTACATGTAAGTTTACTTCTTTACACGTATTAGACTGTTTTAGAGTTACAAAGCTTGTCAGAGTTTTTACATTTGCTCTTATCAAAATCACCACTAAATTTGGTAAATATCTAACTCGTAATGGCAAATGCGATAAATATGACTTTTGGGGCCAGTAGAATAGAGTGCAGGTTTTATTTGAGTAGTTAGTACTCAGAAAGATATATTTTGGTTAGACATTATGGCGTAAGAGATCACAGATTACAATATGTTATATTTTACAATTAAAAAGTCAATAAATAGTTATTTTAGGTCACATACATTTATTTAGCCTTAACGAAATTTGAATAAAGGTCTGTCAGTTGTTGTGAAATGAAAAAGATGCAATTTACATGAGTTTGTACAAAACAGTTGCACAAAACAAACTGCAGTCACATATAAAAAACAAACCAAACCTATATTCTATGTTGAAAAAATCATTTATTTGCATTTACATGTAAGTTTACTTCTTTAGACTATTAGACTGTTTTAGAGTTACAAAGCTTGCCAGAGTTTTTACAGTTGCTCTTATCATCAAAATCACCACTAATTATGGTAAATATCCAACTCGTAATGGTAAATGGGATAAATATCATGTCTTATTGGGCAGTAGAATAGAGTAAAGGTTTTATTTGAGTAGTTACTACTCAGAAAAATTATTTTTTGGTTGGACAATATGGCGTAAGAGACCATGAATTACAATATGTTATATTTTACAATTAAAAAGTCAATAAATGGTTATTTTAGGTCACATACATTTATTTAGCCTTAACGAAATTTGAATAATGGTCTTACAGGTGTTGTGAAATGAAAAGGATGTTATTTACATGAGTTTGCACAAAACAGTTGCACATAAAAAAACACTGCAGTCACATATAAAAAATAAAACAAACTAAGCCCATATTCTAGAGGAAAAATTCTTTCAAATAACGTTAAGTGCTATTACTATGAATTACTAAATATTTTAAGTTTATATATTTAAGCATATTAGACTATTATGACATTTATAATTACAAATTTTGCCAGATTTTTTATATTTGTATTTATTAGAGTTGCATTGTCCCTTACAAACACATCGCGAATATCCCTGACCTCCAGATAGAGATGTCTTTCTAGCGCGTTCTCGAAGTGATATTGCTAGATGTAGAACATCGACAAGCAAAATAAATTTTTCTTCACAAATAGTGAATTTATTTTTGGTATACAACTGTGAAAATCTTCCTTGTGTCGTTCCTAACTGATAAAAAACTGAATATATTTTCGTAAAGTTTGTGACTTATATCACCTTCCCCATTGTGAGTTGGGGATTTTATAAACTAACCGATAAATTTGATAAATATGAATAATTTATCTTATTTACCAAATTTAGTGGTGATTTTGTATAATCACCGGTAAGTTTATATAATCACCGATTTATCATTTTTACCGTAACATATACACTACATAAGAAGATAATATTTAATCAAAGATAAAAGTTTAAAGATAATAGTAGTATTTCATGACACTGTTAATTATCGATGCTTTTCAATCGTTTAACCCCTTGCCTGTTTTGCACATATACCGTACGGGCGCGGTTACCGTGCCTTTAATGATTTCCCTTTATGCCGTACGAGCAATCTGATTCTCTTTCACTTTCTCACTATTTTACCTAGCAGTGTCTTTTGTATTTTTAATGTCAAATTAGTCGTGTAGATCTCCATAGGATTTTAGTTTTAGAAATATATTCTATTTGGTTTAAAAGTATCGGCTTTCTAATAGGTTATGCATTACTCCGTGAGTTTTTATCTTAGAAATTTTGGCTTGACTTTGGATTGAGTTTTTGAAAGACTCACCCAGAGAGACTTTTTAGAGGTAATTTCACCTACAGAAAAAAAAAACTAAAAACTGCAAACCAGTTTTATGTGTGTTCACTCATGAAAGAATTAGAAATGAGATTAGGTATTTTTGTCCGGATTGTGACTTTGAACTATACCTCTGGCTCTCAAAATTTATCAAACTAAATCTGATCTTCGAAAAAGCAGGTTAAGTAAATGTACTTGTAGTATTTGCATTCGAAAATAATTGTGTATAATGGTAATGGAAAATATTTGTATTTTTTATATGCAAAACTGTAAACGTAACTTCACTGTGTGGCGTTCATGAGAGAGAAAAGGCAAATTCCAGAAAAACTATTACTCTATTTCCTGTAGAAAAGTTGTTATACATGCTTAAAATATTCAGAAATATTACTTTTAATAACAAAAACATGCAATAAAATAACTTGACATTTTTTGGATCGAATTCGTGAAAAAAATGAAACTGTTAAGGGTTTAATAAGGATAAACCTAAAAATAACGCTGACAATTCTGACAAATCTATGGTCTATTGAACTGTGTTTTGGGTATTCTCTTCTATGGCTATATAAATGCATACATATAAAATGCCTTTTATGATTTTGATTTATTTATATTTAATATATCAGTTCATCACTGATTTGTAAAAATATTTTTTACTATTTTTTGCTATAACATAAATTACTTTGTATTAAATCTTATAAGAAGAAATATATTTTAGGGGAAATAAAAGAGAATAAACTGTTTGATTTTAGTTATAAGGATATTAAACTTTTGTTAAAAAAAAACCTAGTACGCCTACTACTAAATGTAATATTAGATTAAAATAAGATATAAATTTAATGCTATATGGGTTTTAGAATAGAAAATATTATACTTTATCATGAAATAGAAACACTCTCTGATATCGTTGTGAGAAGCATCGTGGTTGTATTATGCATTAATGTTATGAAGAATTGGAAAATTTAAGATTAGAGTATTACTTCTCTGAACAAAAACAAAATAAACTTTAAGATTATGCGAAAAATTGTTAGAGAGGTTGAGATACGTTAAACTATTACTGTTAACGTTGAAATATTATCAACTACCAAAGAATGTTATTTTAAAATATTCCTCAAAAATTAAATTAGAAAAATGATCTTAACAATTTTCTATTTGAATTGCTACAATGATGTTTTTCTATTTATGTGTAATAAGTTTTGCTTAAATACTTTCACCACGAGTTAATATCTAAAGTTTATATTTTAGTAATATTTACATTTCTACCTATACTCCTGAAGAATTTAACAAAAAGTTATTCAGAAAAGTGTAAGAAGTGAATGTCTTATTAAAGAGTTATTTTTTTCTTGATTTGTTAGCTTAAATTGCAAGTGTAAAGCGCTTGATAATACTTTTTTAAAGTTTCATTAAAATTTTTTCAAGACTAAGTTAATTAAGGGAAAAAACGTATTGAGAAAAATGTAATTTACAATTACACATTCTACGTTCTGAAACTGTCACATCATTTATTTAAAGAATTAAGTTTAATTCTGCATTAAAAATATGCTTATAATTATTTCTATTTGTCTCTATCTCAGACGCGCATATATGAAATATTTCAACATTATTACCCATAAAATATATACCTAAAATTTTCCTTTTTCTCCATTTTTAGTACCTTAGTTCAAAGCCGTATAATGTCAGATATAAGGATATAAAGGAGTGTTCTTCTACTTCAATTCATTTTACCCGTCTGTCAAATCTAATAATGACAAAAATGCTAATCATTTTGTTTACAGGCAGCATTTTTAAGTTGACCCAAGAAAATGTTTTCACTTCTCCAAAAATTAAATTGCAGCCTCAGTTATCATTTAAGTTACCCAGAAAACCACTGAGCGTTTTCAGGGTGACTTAAATGATATAGGCTCACTTTCACTGCCTCTCAAAAAGTACTGAACAATCTTTTGTCTCCTAGGATCAAAATCACGGAACATTTCGCTCTGAGGCCCAAACCTGTCGAAGATATATTTTTGTAGCATATTATATATACATATATATGTATATATGTATGTGTGTGTGTGTGTGTCAGGTCTAAAAAGGGGTAGTTGGAAGTTACGTGAGTTATAGATAATTTTAAAAAGGGAGCTCTTTTATAATCATAAAATAAATGAAAAAGACCCACACTTGCATAACCTTTTAGAGTAATGCAGTCAAGCGCAGAGATATTTCACAGGAAGTTGATGAATAATCAATCTAGAAGAAGCAGTTATCGGATAGACAGGGAGCTGTCAACATATTCTACGTTTAGTTTCGCCACGAATAAATGAAAATGGCACAAGCCAAGCCTGAAACGGAAATCCTAAATTAAATAAAGAAGTGTTTTTACTAAGAAGGTCTAATTATTTCATTCCTCTTAACACTAGATCATGGCTCATATATATATATATATATATATATATATATATATATATGTGTGTGTGTGTGTGTGTGTGTGTGTGTGTGTGTGTGATGTAAAAACTTAACACTTTAATCCTAAACTAAAATTACTAACACCTCTATTAAAAAACAACCAAAACCGCAATTTCTTCATCTTTTTAGTGGCCTTTCGGCATTAAACTCTTTTGTTTCCTTCCTGTTGGCGAGCTTAACTCGCCAACCTATTTTGATGGTTAAGAGCACTTAAAAGCACTTATAATTTGAAGAGTAACAAATTCCTTTCTCAAGCGGTTAGCGTCCCCAAGGTTATATAAGGCTGTGCGACCATCCTTTGTGGGATTTTTGTTCTGTACGTTGCCTAATAAACATGTTACAAAAATTATCCTGAAAATTCGTACTGTTTTTTTCGACCACGCTACATCCTCGAAGCATAGCAGGCCACGCTATGTTTGATATATAAATATATATATATAAATAAATAAATAAATAAATAAATAAATAAATAAATATATATATATGATGTGTGTGTTATGTTTGAAAACATAAAATTAATAATTTATTGCTTTAAAGGAGAAAGCGTAGTGCACTCTTTAATGCAGATACATGAATCACTAATAATTCCATATAAAGTCACTTGAAGCTTAAGAATTAAGAGAGAATGTCTTGAGGTAGGGTCACTAATGAATCCACGCTAAGCAAGGCTCTTTTCTCAGCCTCTGCCCGCCAAATGACCGACGCCATGTTTTATGGATGAATATTAAACTGTGCAACAGTCATGAAAAAAGACACTATCAAGACATCATTGGCACTTTGACTTGTGATATATGCATATATACATCTGTGTGTGTATGACATTACTCACAATATAGAATATGCACGCAGTAACAAACATAATTAATGCTTTGTACCTTATTTGAAAGGCTTTAAAAGCATAAGTTCTCGTGGTAGAAATTTCCGTCGATTCATTAAAATTTTCCCCGCCGATGATATCGATGCGATGCAGATAAAACTTTAATGACATTAAACGAAATTAATGCACTTCGAAGCTCTCCAGCTTCCCAAACCCATCTAAGACGCTTTAAGATTTATAACACTTCCCCCTTCAGGCAGGATAGGGGAAAGTGGACCTTTGATTACTGAAATTCACTTATATCTATCATTCTCTCTGATTAATGACCTCCGATGACTCCAGTATAAAAATTCTTGTCACAGGTTAAGGAATTGCTAAGAAAATGAGGTCAGGGGATATAAATGAATGAAGGTGCTAATGAGCTTGTTTAAACCCAAAAGAGAATACGGAAGAGCTGGGAGAAAAAAAAATTAAACAGCAGAGTGTGTCTCATTATAGATACTGTGTCTCTTATGCAAGGTAATGGGGCTTAGCATTCCAAGGCACTTTAAAAGGTTATTATTGTTGCATGGAATAGAGACGTCGGAATTTAAACCTGAATAAGAAATGGACATGAGACTTAATAATTATGCTTGTTGAAATATTTCTTAATGCCGGTTATGAAAAGTACGGTTTGCTTCAAATATTATTTTTTATAAATTTATTGTCGGCATTTTAAAATAATCAAAAATCTAGTTAAGTTGAAGAGTATACTGATGAATCACAATTAATTTGAAAGTTAACTGATATTATATCAAGCTTTTCTAACAGAGTTTTTCGAAATAAAAAATAAATTAAATTCCCCGGAGTTAGAACATATCTAGGTGTCAGGGCGTACAGTGTGAATCTCCGTTTATGAGTCCAAGGACCCTGAGGTGTGAAGCATATGTCTTAGTTAGGTGGTCAACCTTACTTGGAGCTCCACTGTTTAGTTCCCGAGCATGCAGAGTCCTCAGTTTGTCTACTTACTAAAGGGATAAGACACTGAATCAAACTTGCCCAGCCCCAGGATCGAACGTGCGACATGTTCTTATGAGTATGAAGCGCTTCCCAAACGGCATTGAGTGCCTTTTTCTAACTAAAATCTGAAAATTGTACTCATTACCAAAACTTTGATTTTCCTTATAGAATGAATTTTATTGCAGTATGAATTATCCAACAGTAATGAATTGTATTACATTGAGAATTATCTTACGGTATAAATTATCTTAAAGTAAAGGATTATATTACACTCTGAATTATCTTATAGTAATGAATTATATTACAGTATGAATTATCTTACAGTACGGAATTATATTACAGTATGAATTATCTTACAGTAATGAATTATCTTACGGTATGAATAATCTTACAATAAAGGATTATATTACACTATGAAATATCTTACAGTAGTTAACTATATTACTGTATGAATTACCTTACAATAATGAATTATATAAATTATGAATTATCTTACTGTAATGAATTTTCTTACGGTATTAATTATCTTAAAATAAAGGATTATATTACACTATGAATTATCTTACGATAATGAATTATATTAGATTATGAATTATCTAACAGCAATGAATTACATTACGGTATCAATTATCTTGAGTAATATGTTTCTATTATAAAAGATTTATCATTATTATACATAAATTAACAATAATAAGTTTTAAATTTATAAACTTTCATAATTATTCATAATTACCGTGAAAAAAATTTTGATAAATTATATGCTTACTATAATAAATGCTATTTTATTTTTAATTTTAAAATAAGCAGCTCCCTTTTTATATCATCTAAGGCCATACTGATTCTTAAAAAAATCCTCTTTTTTTTTCAAAACACATATAGAAAGTTACATAGCATATTTTATAGAAAATATGAATTCAATTCATTAAAATTACTGAAAAATTATGAATCTAATTTCATAAATTTAATCAAATGTAATAGCACATATTCAAAAATTATTTCAAAAATTATTCAAAAATATATATTTTTCCCCACTACTAATTGTTTTTAAATCTCTAAATATTTTTGTGATAAATAACAAAAAAAATTAAAGCTGTTAATTCCACTCGCTTACCACTGGATACGATATATATATATATATATATATATATATATATATATATATATATATATATATATATATATATATATATATATATATATATAATATATATATATATATATATATATATATATATATATATATATATATATATATATATATATATATATATATATATATATATATATATATATATATATATATATATATATATATATATATATATATATATATATATATATATATATATATATATATATATATATATATATATATATATATATATATATATATATATATATATATATTATATATATATATATATATATATATATATATTATATATATACATATATATATATATATATATATATATATTATATATATATATATATATATATATATATATATATATATATATATATATATATATATATATATATATACATATATATATATATATATACATATATATATATATATACATATATATATATATATATATATATATTTATATATATATATACATATATATATATATATATATAATATATATATATATATACATATATATACATATATATATATATATACATATATATATATATATATATACATATATATATATATATATATATACATATATATATAAATATATATATATATATATATATATATATAATATATTTATATATATATATATATATATATATATATATATATATATATATATATATATATATATATATATATATATCTATATATATATATATAATATATATATATATATATACTGAGAAGACCGCATTGGGTGGGTATGTTAAAGTGGTGGTTTATTAAGATATAAAAGAGTTGCATTCCGAAGATAGCCACCCTACTCACATAATCTAAAGCACAGCCCTATAGAACATGTATTATTGTTTGTATAGCAAAGTTTTGAATTATTCACTTAAAGATTTCACTAATATAACTTACACTATTGGCCATGCAAACAGGTTAACAAGCTGAGGAAGGAGAGGTTCATATCTATAATCATCAAAAACATTGAAACGTTTACAAACGGTTACAAAAAAAGTCAATATAACCAAAAGTCTGTAGGCAAACAATATTTTACATTATTCTTCAATTGTTGATTCACATCAGAAAATCAACTAATAAATAATTACTTGCTGCTTCGAACCCAGCCTTCGGTCTGGGTATTAAAATATTTCGATTAAAGGCTTAGAACCACTATTAAAGGTAATAAGGAGCATTAATAGAAATGTTGAATGTATCTCGTATGCTGCAGATCGATGACGAATATGATAGTTTATTAACAAAAGGAAATTAAAATTATAAATCTGTACTTGCAGAGTATTGCCAGGAAGCGACAGCGTAATGATGCTAAATTACGAGATTCTGTACAGCATGAGTCAATTTTCAACATTTTAGGAATATGCATGTATGTAATAGATTTTTAAGAAAACTTTTTTATTACATACCCGATTTTATGCTTCCTTTCTTTGGGGTATGAAATAGAGTTTCCTTTTGCTATGTAATGGAACACCATTAAAAGGTCAAAATGTATTAGTTAGACCTTTTTAAGTAATTAAAAAGTATTTAATTTATTATCTCAATCAAGCAGGCTTAAACTATATACGAAATGATAATGATCCTTTACAATTACAGGGTTACTTATTACCTCAATAATTAAATCCTTATCAAACTTTTAACACATCAGTATATTAATTTGGTAATGAGATATGATTTCTTTCCACTCTGTGGTTTAATTCTTTATATATAATATTTGTGTTATATAATACTGTATATAATTTTGTCTTTTATTCATATTCTCCGCGATTTTAAAGCACTTATAGCACTGAAACTTACTCCATGTAACTATGAAAACATTATATCATACAATACATGGCTTACACTATTTTACAATACAAGTTAAAGATATATTTCATTTTTATTTGTGAATTAATTTGTTCCCATTCATAATTATACAAATCTATAATGAGTATTACATCATCAATATATTAACTAATCTAATTTCTGTCAAAATTAATCTTTAACATCATTTGAGACTACAATTTAGGTTAAAGGATTAGTTTTACTATTATTTCAGATATTTAAATATCTCAAGTTAATAAAATAAATCTATACAATTTAAATAGGAAAACCGCAAAAGTAAATTTATCTCTCTTCAACTAGAACTTCATAATTTACCTTGCTTTCAATGAAATGACTTAAATTTTTTAATAGTAAAATTAATTTTTCTTCAATTTAAGGATATACAGAATGCTTCTTGTTCATTCAAACTATCTTACATTGCTTATACACTCAAAAGCCAAATCATTATGACCACCTGTCAATAACGAATTCGCACACCTTCAGCCTCCGACAACATTTTTCTTTGATAGCTTGTAGACGTCCAACACCATGCCGTCTTCTGCTGGTTTCACCGTCATTCATCCACTTTGCATAAGTACTAACAACTGTTTATCGCGAACAACCCACGAGTCGTGCAGTTTCAGAAATATTTGTTCCGAGCCTTCCATTACAATCTGCCCTCTATCAAAATCGCTTAAATCCTCAACCTTTCCCATCGCACACAGAAGTAAGTAAAAGAATGATTCTTCAGACTCTCAAGCAGCAGTTAAATACCACTTTCACCTGATCACGTGCCTTCCACGTCATCCCAGCGAGTTCATTGCAAAATGTAGGGGTGGTCGTAATGTTTTAGCTCTTGAATGTATATTCATCCCAAGTTATAATACTTTGAACAAATAAACATTTTAGCTTTTTAAACTTTAGTATGCAATTAAAATTAAAGTTTTAAAGACAGAAAAATGTATCTTTCACAAATAAATGTCAATGCAATAAAAACAATTGCATTACCTTTTCGTTACAAATCGATATCTAGATTTATTCACACACACACACCTATATGAAGTTGTTATTTTTAAAATTACTTCTATTCAACTAAATTGTAAAACAAGTTACATAACTACAGAAAAGAAAGTTTCAAATATACTAAATAATTCCTGTCATGAAATTCAGAATTTCACAGTATTCAGCTTTTAGATATTTAAGTATAAGTTTAAAACTATAGTTATGATAAAACTACTTTGATGCTTTCACTGTGATGTTTGATTCTCTACCGAGTGGAAGGAAATTTAATTATTAACGTTAACGTCATATGCAGAGCAAAACATTGTTTGGGAAATGATGGTTGGAACATCAAAGTGACGTTATCAAACTTTACCAGCCCACTCTCGCATCAAAATTTTATATATTATTTAATAGGTTGTAGGATTATTCAATAAATCCTGATTTATCAAATCATAAATTTGGGTCTTAGTATTATTTAGATACGATATATAGAATTATATTAATAACATAATATTACTTAAACATTATATATTGAGTTATGTAATATATCCTATTGCCCAATAAGTAATTTAATAAATATAAATATAAAAATAAAGTATAAAAATAAAGTAATTTATATAGTTATATATTTTATATATAAAGTATATATAAAATTGTACTATACAATATTACTAACATGATATATTGAACTGTATAAATTTTACTTGTATATGATTTTTATGAAAACAAAATTAAAAAATATAATGTAATATAATTAAATAATATAAAATTATAAAATACCGTGTCAAAATATAATTATATACAAGGTATTTTATTATAAATTGGTTGGTGTAAATTTTAGGATACTTTAACCGCTTTCCTTACAATTTTTTTCAAAAAAATCGCAAAAAATCATTACATTTTTTTTATTTTATTATTATATACAAGGATATAACACAAAACAAAATATCTAGGTTTTAGGTTGAAGTTTTAATTTTTCACAGTTGTGAAAGCATTTAGTTTTAATATTAGTTTACTATCATGATTTACCTCGGGAAAATGAAAAAAAAGTTAAATATTTGTCTGTGTATGATAGTTTTTGAAGCAAGGGACAACACAAAGTGATACCTGACATTCTGTGCAATAGTATCTGGTCTCTTTTCTTATTGGCTTGCCTCTGAAATCTGTATTACGGAAGCACAGAGTACACTGTCTCATTGGATTTCCTTTTTTTGCAGTAGCGGGAATAACATCTGCAAAATTCCATAAGTTTAACCTGAGTAGTCAACGACTAATACTGGGCCTTCTTGATGTGGCAGAAAAGTCGTCACGATGATTTTCTGAAATAAGTTTTCTAATCAGTGTAAAACACGTGACCAGTTCCTCCAAAAGGACCGCGAAACCAACAAAACTTGGCAAACTACCTATCAAGTCTAGATATTTCCTTTAATATACTCCAGGCCGAGTAAAACCGTGATAAAACGTAAAACAAATTCTGACACTCCCGAGTTTTCTCGGGATAATAATTAACTGCAATATATTAGAACCCGAGATAACTCGGGATAATCAGGCAAGCGGTTAATAGAAATTACACAGATATTATCTATACAAATATTTATTACAAAACAAAAAAAAATAAAAAAGTATAAAAAAGTGATGACTAAAAAAATTCACATAAAAAAAATAAATTTATTTTTAATTTACACCAATAGATAAAAAATGTGATCAAATAAATAATTTATTATAAAATACTTTATATAAAATATATAATATATATACTTATTCTAAAATGTATTATAGATAATTTTATTAAAAAACAAAAAGAAAATAATGTTAGTGATACTTTTATGAAATAACAAAAAGAATTATTTTATTATAATTTCATACAATATTATTTTTATAATTATATTATCTTTATGTTTAAATTAAAATTTTATATATAATTCTTACTTTATCTGAAAGAACTCTAAAAGATGTTAGTTTTCATGTTAAAAAAATATAAATTACATATCATTTAAAATAATTTTGCATACGTTATGTTACATAATAAAATGATGCTCTAATCATATCTGCAACATAAATATGAAAAGATTTTCAATTTAATAAGATATAAAGAATAAAATCATTTCAAAAAAAAGAGAATCTATGAAATTAATAGAATAAGGAATTTTGTAAAGGTAAAGATATCATTTCAAAGAAGGATAATATAAATTATATAAAGAAGAAATAATATTAAAAAAGTCACAGAAATAAAAAATTAATCAACTAAAATGCATTTGAAAGTTTTAGCAGTATTTAGTAGATGTAGTTATGTCTTATGATGTTAAACTATATTTTTGCTGTTAAAAAATCTACGAAATATAAAATAAAATTTGTCTTTAAGGACATTTTTAGTTCCCGCTTTTTTATAGGGTATTAAAATTTTTCACTATTATTTTAATCATTTTGCAACACCTAAGTATGAAAAATTTTATGAAACACTGTCGAATTTATTATTTTTTTTCGTTAATCACAAAACCGAACAGAGCGTTTGAATTTCACATACAATGTACACAGTTATTGGTAGAATCATGTCCATATTAATATGACCATAATCTAGTAAATTGAAACACCAACTTAAAATTACCAAGGAATTCCAAAATTCCGTAATTGTGTTATATTTCATATATATATATATATATATATATATATATTATATATATACACAGAGTTAGTAACTATTGTGGCATGAATAAACAAATGATTTATTTTATTGTAGTATAAATCAGTGAAAATATTACTTCTTACTATATTTTATGAATATCTTGTATGTGCAAAAAATCCCAAATATTGAATGATGTGAATTTTACAAAAATATGCATGACATTATTAGTAATATGTATGCGTGTTTTTTATTATAAGCATTTTCTATTATAAGGACAATAACATTTTTTAACTTGCCTTTTTTAAAAATGCATCAAATATTAATCTTACAGCATATAAACTACAGTATGTTACAAGATACAAAATATGGTGGTTTTGTAGTTATATTTTGTACTTCAAAAATGTCGATATTTTTCCATGTCATTATTGCTTTTTTTTAATAGATTTCAGTAATGCTTATGGTAACTAAAACTTTTACTTTAAAACTAATTTGTACCCTAAAAATAAAACATGAAATATTTTTCTTAAAAGAGAAGAATATGAAAAATTTTTACCATAGCTACTTTTAAAATAAATATTAATTCAAAGTTTCTAAAATAATAATTTTCTATTGCTATTTTAACGTACTTTACACCAATATATTACTAAATTCACAGAGTATTTAAAGACAATTTTATTATAAAAAACTTTCTTTTGAAACCCTACTATTAGTTTAGTAGCAAGGATAGCTGATTATCACTTTGATATAAAGAATGATTGATTCACTGAATGTTGCTAAAACTTACAGACTTAAATGAGAGATTGATTCGCTGGACGTTGCTAAAGTTTATAGACTTAAATCAGAGATTGATTCGCTGGATGTTTCTAAAACTTATAGACTTAAATAAGAGATTGATTCACTGGATGTTGCTAAAACTTATAGACTTAAATCAATGATTGATTCACTAGATGTTGGTAAAAACTTATAGACTTATTGGGATTATTTTAAGCATCATTTATATTTGAAAGAATAGTAGACTTCATCAGCAGTTTTATACATTCTGGTAATACCTATGTTAACATTCGCAAAGGATAATTTTCAAAATATTATTTTTTAGTAATGCATTATCTCGCCTAAATACATTATTTTCAAATTTATTTCTTTATCTGACACCAAATCCATTATATTTTACTTATATTTGTTTTCCATTTTATTTAAATAATACTAGTTTTCAAATTTCTTTCATAAATGTTTATTTTAATATTTGTAAATGATGATAAAAACTGTTACAAGAGTTTGTAAAAGTTTTTTCAGCAGAAATAAAAAATATTTTCATATTCCACGTCTCTAATATATAATTTTGGATACGTAAATAATATTCGGAACATTTAGAATATTTATAGAATTATGAAAACTTATTAAGTCATTAATCTTAATTTAATCCTTATTTGAATAACTTCATTTATAATTTTAAACATGTAAAATAATAACAAAATTTTTTAAAAACTCTAATTAAATTCAAAAATCTTAGTTACATAAAATATTGACATAATATTGATTTAAACGAATTAGGAATACTTCTTTGAAATAAGTAAAAATTGAAAGCTTAACTTATTTTTAGCTTTGATGAAACATTAACTTCCCAAATATATTTAAATTTTAAATTATGTTTATATTTAAATAACAAAATATATCGTAATTGTGTAAACCTAAACCTTAAATGAAATAGATTAAAGATTCTTCACAAACAACGAATTTAAATTTATTATAAAATAGTATAACTAATGAAAGACTGAATAATTTGATTGCTTCGTAATAAATTTAAATAATTCTTCCTAAACACAACCTATTAAAAATTTCAAACTATTTTTCTACTTAATATTTTATGTTCATTTTGCACATCATAATGAATAAATAAGAAAAAATGGTAGTTAAATTGAAAGAGTAAAAGAAAATACCAAATATAATAAACTATTAAAGATAGAAAAAACTATTAAAATCTCCTTCAACAATACATATTTTTTTCTTCAGATCCAGAGAAAAAGAACAATCCAAAATTTTTCTTACTAATATTAACACAGACATGATACGGATATTGCTTTAATTATGTCTACATTTAAATGACAAAAGTCTAGCTACAAAAAGAATAAAAAACTGGTTCATAATTAATAAACATGTAAAGTAATTAGGAATCGGTTTACACTAAAATGAAGATTTAATTTAAAATTCTAAAAATAATTCTCAGCAGGAGAATACACGTGGATAATAAGTATCGATAAATAAAAGTTTATTTTTATTCCTCTTTTAAAATTCGATACATAATTAATAATGGTGATATTTCTATTGCTTAAGGGATATGTTTTTTAATTAAAGTATTATGTTATTAATATTTAGAGCAGGAAAAAGTTTATTTTATTTCCAGTGAGTTTCAATATAAAAGACTTTAATCGTTAATCATACTAAATAATTTTAATTAGCATAAGGTTAAAGAAATAAATGAATGAAAGTAAAGTTTAATTAAAATACATTTTAGGAAGATTTTATGGATTTTTATATAATACACACGTGTATTTGTTAAACTATCCCGCAACCTCAAAAATAAAAGGTACTTCTATTTATATTTTGCAGAATTTTCTAGGTATTTTACGTTTTTTTTACCTAAGTTTTTTTTTTTTTTTGCATTACGATTTCATTAATAAGGTTTCCATAATAATGTTTAATTAAAATTTGAAGTGAAGTAATTTGAAATAACTTTTTTAAGGCTAAACCTGTTAATATTGTGAATGTTTCTGTCATGATATTAACGCTATCCATGAAATAAATAATCAATTACGTAAATTCTTTTTTATAGATATCATTCAAAAATTATAGAGCACATATAGCTACATACAAAATACTTTTCCCAAGCTAATATGATTCATTCATATTTAAGTAAGAAATGTTCCATGCATATTTTATTAGATATGCGAAGCCCAAATCTATTATACATTTCTTGCATCCATCATTTGTCAATGGGTTGTTAGAATACCAATGGGCAAACTCAGGCCCGGTGGGTCATGTGCAGCCCATTCACGGTTTTATCCAACCACTGAGTATGTTAATATCTGAGAAATTTCAAATTTAGCTTTAAAACATAATTATATAAGTTTTTTAAAAATTTTTTAAGAATATTTGATTAAAAAATATTTTATTCAATTACGAATAATCCAAATCGATAAATTTTATTGAACATTAATTAAATTTATTACATGAGCATAAAAAGGAAGATGGCACAATCATAAATATACATAAACACACATAAAGAAAATATATTATTGTAAATTTAAATTTAATTTTTAAAAATGAGATAAAAAATGAACTTTTTGTTTGCCCATTTATATTATAGACAACAGACTCATTCATTGTACACTGTATAGAATATTAGTGAAAATTGACACCATATTGTTGGATGGGAAGATGTTGAAATTTACCAATTCAGTCTCTTTAATTACAATAGCATAATACACATGAAACTAATGAAACCTATTATACACTATTTCTTCTACTTATTATTCTTCATTATAATAAAAAATTACTACCATACATTTTTAAATGGGGAAAATTCCCCACTCTTTTACTCTTATGTAACATTAATCTATCACTCCGTACAAACGGAATAGGGAGAACTATACTAAATGACGAAGAATAATTCATTTTAATATAGTTAAAGGTCATTTCTGAATTTTCTCGTTATTTTATTATTTTTTCCTTATGAAATCTATCTTTTCGACCGTGACGCTCAAATTTAATGTTCGTAATTCCTCTACCAATTTGTTGTATCCGAAGAAGTTTCTTTATAAGAATTTTATACAAAAAAAATCCTTTATACGCGTTAGAATCTTCGTTAAAATAGTATCATTGAATTATAATTAAAAAAACAATTGAAAAAAAGTTCTTCATCTCTCTTTTCTGGATACTGTCATCAACATCAATTGCACATTCCTGCTTTACGCGAATGTATCAGTATCATCTGCAGTTACGTCTCATTAAAATGCCTTGTACTCATTTTGTCCTCGTCAAAACTGCATTTAACTGATAGATATCTCAACAATTTTAAAGCAACATAGTTTGATACCAATCAACTTAGTTTCAAAAATCGTATTATTAATACTCTGGGACAACTACGCGTATATATAGAATCTTCATTAAAATAGCATCAATGAATTATTATAAAAAATAATTGAAAACATGTTCTTACTCTCTCTTTTCCTGCAACTGTCATCAACATCAATTGCACATACCTGCTTTACGCGAATGTATCATTATCATCTGCAGTCACGTCTCATTAAAATTCCTTGTACTCATTTTGTCCTCGTCAAAACTGCAATTAACTGATAGATATCTAACCAATTTTAAAACAACATAGTTTGATACCAATTAACTTAGTTTCGAAAATCGTATTATTAATACTCTGGGACAACTAAGTGTATATATAGAATATTAATTAAAATAGCATCAATGAATTATAATTAAAAAACTATTGAAAAAATGTTCTTTCTCCCTCTTTTTCTGCAACTGTCATCAACACCATTTGCACCTTCCTGCTTTACGCGAATGTATCATTATCATCTGCAGTCACGTCTCATTAAAATTCCTTGTACTCATTTTGTCCTCGTCAAAACTGCAATTAACTGATAGATATCTAACCAATTTTAAAGCAACATAGTTTGATACCAATTAACTTAGTTTCAAAAATCGTATTATTAATACTCTGGGACAACTACGCGTATATATAGAATCTTCATTAAAATAGCATCAATGAATTATAATTAAAAACAATTGAAAAAATGTTCTTACTCTCTCTTTTCCTGCAACTGTCATCAACACCATTTGCACCTTCCTGCTTTACGCGAATGTATCATTATCATCTGCAGTCACGTCTCATTAAAATTCCTTGTACTCATTATGTCCTCGTCAAAACTGCAATTAACTGATAGATATCTAACCAATTTTAAATCAACATAGTTTGATACCAATCAACTTAGTTTCGAAAATCGTATTATTAATACTCTGGGACAACTACGCGTATATATAGAATCTTCATTAAAATAGCATCAATGAATTATAATTAAAAAACAATGGAAAAATGTTCTTATTCTCTTTTCCTGCAACTGTCATCAACACCATTTGCAACTTCCTGCTTTACGCGAATGTATCATTATCATCTGCAGTCACGTGTCATTAAAATTCCTTGTACTCATTTTGTCCTCGTCAAAACTGCATTTAACTGATAGATATCTCAACAATTTTAAAGCAACATACTTTGATACCAATCAACTTAGTTTCGAAAATCGTATTATTAATACTCTGGGACAACTACGCGTATATATAGAATCTTCATTAAAATAGCATCAATGAATTATAATTAAAAAATAATTGAAAAAATATTCTTTCTCTCTCTTTTTCTGCAACTGTCATCAACAGCAATTGCACCTTCCTGCTTTACGCGAATGTATCATTATCATCTGCAGTTACGTCTCATTAAAATTCCTTGTACTCATTTTGTCCTCGTCAAAACTGCATTTAACTGATAGATATCTCAACAATTTTAAAGCAACATACTTTGATACCAATCAACTTAGTTTCGAAAATCGTATTATTAATACTCTGGGACAAGTACGCGAAAACATTTCACTAAGCAAATGATTGAAGAGGTGGATCTTACCCTATAAAATCCTAAATTTTCCACAAGGCAAGTCAGTAGAGCAGTTGATCCTTCGGTTACTGTGACATTATTTGGCTCGCCCACAAATTCTGGCTCCAGATCCGCTAGAATAAAGTAGTAATTATTAGATATATAAGATTAAATAATAGTACAAAATAAAGGAGGAAGATATTATACAGTCAAATCTGCCTATCTCGAAACCTGCTTATCTCGAAAACCTGTCTATGTCGAGTTTTTTCAATTTCTCTACATTTTCAATAAAAATTTAACGTATTTTCCAAACCTATCTCAAATCGTTTTTCCCAAACCTGTCTATCTCGAATTTTCGTAAGAAACACAACATTCCAGTTTAGAGCCTTATTGCGTTGAGAACCACATAAGTTACCATTTCCAGGAAATACACTTCTAGTTTTCTCTCTCGGGGGGTTATTTGGTCAGGGACTGGGTGGGAATTGTACTAAAAATGCACAGTCGGAGAACAACATCTAAAAGAAACCGAAGAGCAACCGGCCGAGGAAACTGATGAAAACCCGAAGGAATGGATGATTATCAGAGAGAAACTGAATACTGACACTTCATTTAAAGATTTTATAGAAGTAGATGAATCAGTGGTAACGAGCGGAACATTATTAACTGATTCCGAAATTTTAGAAAACGTTCGGGGAACTTCTGATGATGAAGAGGATCATGACAAAGAGGACAACATCGATGTAGAAAGAGTTGTTACGCCAAAAGAAGCAGAAAAAGCCATTGAAACACTAAGAATTTTTCTTGAATCCCAAGAAAATATTGATCAGGATTGTTTCGCCACTGTGTCAAAACTACAAAAAATTGTCCAGTCTAAAAAAGTTTTGCATCAAAAACTCCTAACGGATTACTTTCTGTAAGGTATGTAAATAAAACTAAAAGTACTTCAAATTTTCAATCTTTTGTATTGTGTAAAGAAATTTTCTTAGTCTATTTTCATAAAACCTGTGTATCTCGAAACCTGTTTATCTCGAATTTTTTTTTACTCCCAAGAGATTCGAGATAGACAGGTTTGACTGTATATATATCTTTCCAGTATATTTATAAAGGATGATAATTGTAACTTTCAGGATACAAGCAAATTTTAAATCGATATGTTTTTTTTCAAGGTATATTAAGTTAAAATAAGAAATACTGTAGATCTTCGATCCCTCGTTCTCGCAAGCATCGTTCAGTTCATTAGATCATGGATTTATCCCAGAATACAAATCTTATTTCTTACTCATTTATTGATATCTAATGCTTCTAATTCCTGCATTTATTGTAGAAACGTTTACGTCTCATCGTTTATTGTCTACTAGGATGTCCAGTTTATGCGAAATTTAAGAGAACTGGAGAAATATATTTTTGTGTTTGTGTGGATGTTTATAGGTTTTAAGAATGTGAAAAAAAAAGTTCTTGTACATGAAGGTATTTACAAGACAAACAAGGATATAGTAACCCATAAAGTAGTCAGATTATAACAGTAGAGGACATATCCAAAATCGTGTGAAAGAAGAGAAGGGCAATATGATACTTGTATCAAGTTAAAAATAATTATAAATGTGGATACTGATAGGGACAGTTTACCTTCATAAATTAGACATGATAGTAAATCATTGCGTTTAAATAATCAAATTGTATAACGCAGATTTTAAAATTATTTTTAAATACTAAACATAATTCTACATGCAATTTTTATTTCATAAAATACTAAATACTTCAAAAAAATGTATTTTGTGTTGTGTGAATGTTTATAGGTCTTAAGAATATGAAAAAAAATGTTACAAAAAAAATTTACAAGGCAACCAAGGATATATAGCCCATCAAGTAGTCAGGTTATAATAGTAGATGACATATCCAAAATCCTGAGAAAGAAGAGAAAGACAATATGATACTGGATTCAAGTTAAAAATATTTATAAATGTGGATGCTTATCTGCATAAATTAGACATGATAGTAAATCATTGCGTTTAGATTATTAAATTGTATAACGCAGATTTCAAAATTATTTTTAAATACTAAACATAATTCTACATGCAATTTTTATTTCATAAAATACTAAATACTTCAAATTAGTGTTTAAATAATTTATTTAGAGTCATGCGTAAATAATATTTCTGCAAAATTTTCCCATATACAGCTCGTTTTAGAAAAATCATAGATCGGTTATTACTCTAAAATAAAGGAATATTTGAATAACTGAATTAGAAAAAATAATCAAATTATATTTCTATTTCATTAATTTTAGAAAAATTCTAATTATAACTTTAAATTAAATAATATTTAATACATTTTATGTTTAAAAAATGTACAATAAAATAATTTAGTTAAGAATTACTTTATTAAGAATATATAAATCTCAACTTCTGTTAAGTGACTTGCAACTTAACGTAAGTTCTTGTTTCTCTTATTCTATTTATAATGCAAACAATGTCTAATATGATGTGGAGATTCGTGTGAAGTAATGTGATCTGTTATAAAATATGGAGTATATCATCACCTTATTTTCTTATATAAATTCGTAATTAGAATCTAATGATTTTAACGAAACTTCCTGTTAAAATCCTTATATTCTACTAATTTGATATGTGTTAACAGTAAAGTTTAATTTATATTTATAAATACAAAATAACAAAAAAAATAACTATTTTATATATTTTATGCCTATTGCTTGAGTTAGTTGTTTTTTGAAATATTGTCAAAGATATTTTACTTTTGTATAACAAGAATTCTATTTTAGGTAATTTACTGCGTATTTAGAGTTACACAACATAAATGCAATATGATGTATAGTAGCATATTTTGATTTATATCGCTAAAACAAATATACATCGTTTTATTAGTTTCATTAATCAAACTGCTCCTCAAAACTATAAATACTTTTCTAAAAATAGTAAATAAATGTAACGATTTTAGTTGTCTAGTCAAAGCTTCCATTGTTTTAGAATTACATAAAATAAGAATAAATATTATATTTCTATCATAGAAGATAAACTTTTGCATTGCTATTATTAGCAATGCTTTTGGTGCATTTAAAGCAAATCAGTTTCGGAGGAATTGAATAGTTGATGTAAATCTAAACATAACAGTTAAATTCAATCAAGGAAGCAGATATAGAATTAATCTCTAATATCAGTATCAATAGTTGTTTTAGAGAATACAAGTTATCAAACCCAGTTTAAATTTCTATTTAACAGAATCAAAAAGATAATTTAAAGTTAAAAAAATACCCAAATAATCCCTGTTTTTGAACACATGAATGTATGTGCATTTTTGCAAAGTGGGAGAAAAATTAGGTATCTGTTCATAATTTAGGTATATAATTTATGCATTAAAGTGAGTAAATTAGTTGCTTTAAAAAGTGTAATTTTTGTTACTCTGCAATACAATAATAAATATACTTGTATAATTTATTTCAGATTTTAATGAAACGTTCACATTAATTTACTGAAAATAATATTGAAACATCAGAAAGGATTTGCTTATACATTTTAAACACGAATTACAGGCTATATCTTAGAAAATTTTATTTTTTCAGGAATTTTGCCCGAAATTACATGATTAGGTGTTTCTCCCATGTACTTTAGATTATTCTCGAATTTTAACTCAACACTTGCATGGATAAAATAGATCATTAATTCAAACACACATGATAGAGTTCGGTACCAATTTAGTTAGAATTTCTAAATGCGTGTTGCATACTACGCATATAAACTGATTTGATTTGGTTTGTTTTAGTCTGGAGCACTACGGTCTACTGTTTTGATCACGATGGCTAATGAGACCGGGACCTACTGCTTAAAGCCAATTTCGAACAGCTACGAGCAACCACGCTAGCAGCGGGATTCGTGTACTCCGGTACCGTGTTGAACCTGAAATGTTACTAAATACATCACAGAATTTAAATAACTTTCACATATTTTTTATCAATAATAATAATTAAACTTCTAAAAGGATATGCTTATACGTTTTTAAACACGATTCACATGTTTATTTGAAAAACAAAATCATGCATTTTGCTCCAAATTAGGTAATTAGATGTTACGAAGTTATACCTCCGATTATTATCCGCTATTGACTCAATAACTACGTGGATAATATGTGTTTTTTAATCAAACAAACATGATATGACCTATATAATTAAAATTGTTAAATGTCTGTTACCCAGCGCGCATACATATTGAAATATAAGTAAATAAATCACAGAAAAACTTAATTACATTTCTTTTTCACTAAATTTTATTTTTTAGTAATTATAATTTGTAGGGTATTATTATTATTTCATTTTTAACTTTCGCCCTCATAATGTCTCACTACTTCAAATATATTTTAAATACGCCTGTGTATAATTTAAAAATTAATTGAATAATTCCTTTATAACAAACAATTTTATGTCTGTCAGATGGAACTGTCGTGAATACTTTTTATAAACAAAGTAATTACTGATTATTTGAAAGAAAGAAATTTAAAATGAATCTACATACATATTTAAATGCACTGAAAGGCGTTTAATAAACTTTTTGTAGGAAACTGTGTAATTTCAAATGAAATTTTCATGTAAAAATAACTTTAAAATTTTTAACTGAATAGATAATAAAAAATATACTTATTTAAATGTAGTTTAATTCAGTTGAATATATATGTGTTCAAAATGCCTGTTTTCCAAAGTTATTAATAAATAGGATTTATAATCATCATTATTCCTTATACAATGTTAAACAGAAACATGGAAAACTTAGTAGAAAAATGTTTAGAATCCGAAATATTATTTTAAAATATTGTTCAAACACACCTGCGTATAATTTTCGAATTGATGGAATAATTCATTTATAACAAGTGATGTAAAAACTGTTCAGTCGAATATCCATAAATAAATTTAATCAAAATGAATTTTTAAACTTTTTAATAAATAAAATTTAAGCTGAATACAAATACATATTTGAATTTATTCTAGGAGTTTTTATGGAATTCTCTCGTAAGAATCTACGAAATTTAAGTCGAAAGTTGGGTTTCCAAAAACAATTAAAAATAAATAATAAAACAAATATAATATTTAATATTCTGATTTTATTATAGTTCTAATAAATGCAAAATCATATTATTTTCAATAGATTTAAAATAATGTAACAAATTATAATGTAAATTTAAAAACCCTTTATAACTTTTATCCGTTACAATAGGTAATGTATAGAAAACGATTTGTATAGAAACGGAAACGGCTTATGCAATTTACATTCTCCTATAAAATGTTATATAATTTATCAAAACAATGCATTAGAAAAAGTATACTTTTAAATTTATGTAAATCTGCGATCCGAGAATCTAACTAGCTCGTCATAAGTTTATTATATTGTTACATAATGGAAAAAAATTCTACATGAGATAGTAATATTATTTTATTGTTGGATGAAAAAAAATAATTCAATAAATCTCCCATGCAACGGAGTAGTTACGTAACTATTTAGGAAGTAGTTCTGAATAGAAACATTTGTTTGGGTGAATTTCGATTTCTGTGTCTTACCGAGTATTAATCTTATTAGTTTG
>CM063505.1:9213112-9223112 GCA_032207245.1 Pardosa pseudoannulata
TTGGCGAACAAATGAAATCCCTGAGTTCTTTCAAATAAGAAAATCTGAGTGGAGTTGATATGATCGACATATAGCGGTATCTCCGAAAATATATCAGCAACCTAATTGAGTATTTAGTTAAGGTTAGATGGTAACCTGTTTTGAAAATTCATTGAAAGTTATTTTCTTCTTACAATTATTGCATTTTGTATTTTATGGTGAATAAAAAATTATTCTTTTAATATTTTTTATGTCTTCGCTTTTGAAATTTTAAAAATTGAATAAAAAATAGAATACATTGCAATTATTTCTTGGATAATTAATGTTAAATATATTGAAATTATAGCTCTAACGGGAAATTTTCTATTAGAGAGGGGTGGATGAGGTTTCTCAAGATTCAACTCCTATTTTAAGGTAAATACATACATCCTTACTTATTTTGTATATGAACACAGATTCTTATTGGGGGGTTATAATCCCACATCACAACATCCCTAAAACACTGGGATTTTTTTTATAATATCTGTGTGTTATATTTTCCTCTTAACGTCATATCATAAAATAATAGGATTAACTAAGTACAACGCTTCTTAGACTGTGCTGAGTTTTGTATCCATAACATATATGTTTATATATTACAATTAAATATTTAATGTATGATTCTTATATCTTACGTATTTTTTTGTATATTTACTTATTTTGGAATAATGTTTTTTCTCTTCATTACTTAGTCTTCAAAAATATTTTTGGAGTTCTTGTATGAAAATAGAATTATAATAAAGATGGCTTGCATTGTTTAATTAATTATTATAAAGTCTTCGAAACGGGCAAAAAATTTCAGTCTGCATGCAGAAACTTCTGTTGTGGACGGGATTGTTAACAATGTTAACAACAATCACGGATAGAAATCTAGGCGTGAAAAATGTTGTTACAATCAAAACATTGTGGAGAAGCTATGTTATTTTGCTACTTCAAACAATGCTTTTCTTTCAATATAGCAAGGGGTTAGTCTGAATACTTTGTAAGGACTACGTAATCCTAGTCATATCGATGCTACTCAAAAATAGAGAAACACACGATAACACTCGCTTTGTCTTTGCTAAAAATGCCTTATTGTAATAACACAATCGCTTCTTTTTAGAATTGTGTGATAAATGACAACAATCATTATTACTCTGACTATTAATAGCTTAAAAGATTTTTTTAAAAAGATTTTAGATAAAATATTTAAATGTAATTGGAATATAAGTTTAAAACTATTTGATTATTTAGCAGTTAACGTTAAAACTGCGAGAGCAAAATATGCCCTGCGGAGAATGCTGCAAGAAAATTCGTCTATAAATGTATGAAAGTACGTAGTAAAATTATGCTGTCAAAAATTTATTTTCTAATCTCGCATTTTAAGTTTTATTTTATTGTATTTCATTAACTATTATTTTATTTTTATTGCTATTATTTCTTCCATTGCTATTATTTCGTCATAAATAATATTTATGCATTTTTTAAAAATAAATTTTGAATATTTTGCAACAAACCTTATATGCATAAGCAAGAAATACGTAGTGTCCTTTATCGAACAATTACATCGTAAAAATACAAACCTGGAATCATGTTTTCTAATTTCGGTTTTTATTTTATATTTTTACTGTATCAAACCATAGTGTTTTCTAGGAAATATTAATGGAAAAAATCCCTGTCTAGATTAACACGGATGAAAAATATGCATGCATTCAACGTATAAAAATAATAAAAGCGTTCTTTCAACATTTCTGTCTTGTAATTATTCATAAATTACATTTCTGAATTATAATTTAAATGAGACTCAAATAATTTACAACGTATGATATAATACAACATCATTGAAAATGCAGCAATAAACGTGTCGTGTACATTTCGAAATATTTTTAAATACAATAATTAAAATGCATTAAAATTTTAATAACATAAATTTAAAACATAATAGCAGAATTTCCAATCCAGAGGTTTAAGACTATGCAGAAACTGAAATAATATTGTTATCTAAAGAAATCTATATATAACTCGCAAACGAAAACTTATATGGGAAGAAATCAATTTCGTTTTCTCTTTTAAAGAATGTTTTTTCTCTAGAAAAAAAATCCTAAATAAGTAGCTTGTCTTTTAAACTATAATACTTTAGTTAATCTTTTAAACTATAGTCTTTTAGACAGAGTGTATTAATATAAATAAGTCCTTAAATTCTCTATACAATGAACTCCTAAGACGGATAGCAACAGGTGTTACAGATAAACATCAGCTACTAGTCGCCATTTCTTGAAACTTTATAGTCGTTTAAATAGGAAACACTTGTAAAGAAGAAAGCTTAAAAATGTGAAAATAATTAAAACCTGTTTTAATTGGTGATATATAAATAAAATATATAAAAATTGATAAAATGAAATACTTCATAAGAAATCTTTAAAATAGTTTAATTTTATTGTATATAATATGATATTTTTCAAAAACTATTTTAAATATTTTTGAAAGATTTTAAAATGTACAAAAAAGTTTAAGTTTTAATTATAATAAATTATGTTTTGAATGTATAAGAAAATTTATCCAAATGATTTGATTTATTATCTGGAATTCCGAAAAATGTTTAAAATTGCAGAAAATAATTTTTAAAAAATCCATATTTTAATCGCAAATATTATATAAAATAATTACAATATTTTTTTCTGTAATTATTGAACTTTATTAAGTCACTTTTCTAAAATAAATTCTATAATTTCGAAGAAAAACCCTACGTTTAGAATTATTTAAGTAATCAGTGGAAATGAATATCAATGAAGAAATAAAGGAAATGAAGATAAAGTAATGGAAAATTCTAATCAAGTATCAGTTTCTTTATTTTTTTAAGTTTGTATCTATTCCAAAATAAATCAATTTTCCAAATTGTTTGTGTACATCATAGCAACATATTTTACATATAAGAAATTTAAAAGACCTTCAAATTTTTAATATCTATTCAAAATAATACTTTTCTTTTTGTCTTTTTTAATATAAAAATGTAACATGATAATCTATAATTGTAATAATAATAATTTCTTCTTTAGTTCCTAAGTGAAATAAATTTATAAAAGCATGTTGATGTTAAAAAAATGTTACAAATTGAAGAAAACAATTTTTTTGGAATGTATAGAGTACTTTGGAACTATGTATAGAGACATGTTTACCAATAAGTATTTAATTTCACTTCAAAACAAATATAAACTTTTGCATATAATTAAAAAAGCTTTTATTTACAATTTTATAGTGAATCAACAGTAGTTAATTTAAGACTTATTGCTCAAAATATTATGATAAATTCTTTAATACATTTATATAATATCAATGTATTATTAAGACGATAGTATACTTTGGTTTATGAATTATTTTTGTAAACAAAACAAATTTCAGAAGTAATTTATTCTGAAAAATATTTCATTCCGCTCTTTAAAAGTTATTTCAGTAGTTTATAATAGTAAATTATTTTTTCCCTTTTCTGTGATCGTAATATATGTAAGCTATTATTGATGAATATAAATAATCAAAATATATTTAAAAGTTGTGCATTTAGAAATTTAAATAATTCTTAGAAAATTATTTATTTTATGTTGTTCAATTACAATATACTTTAATGTTATATATTTATATATATATATATATATATATATAACATATATACATGTGCATACACTTTTATTTATGCATGAATATTTAAATGTAAAAGTGTATTGGATTCAGAAAATGAATACAAATCATACACTTAACTATATGCGTTTATTTCATGCTTGCGAATTGCAGAGCAATAATGAAAGTATACGAATGATAAGAACAATTTCAAAAGTTTATGTATGAAAGAAAGTAATATTTGAGTGACACATATTTTCAATTTGTTATTTAATTTATAACATTTTACCACACATGTATGCAAATAATTATGCATCTATATAGTGACTACATATCAAGGATATGTATTTATAAAATTGTATAGAAGAACATAATGTGTATGGAAATTTCAGCTTATTTAGTGTCCAACACGTATATATGCATGCATATCATGCATGCAAATAGGTCCATATATATAAATATGCATAAGACTGTGTAAGCAGTCTTAAAAACATTTGTCAAGAAAATTGTAATGTGACTTCCTTTATCAAAAAAAATTATAAGAAGCACTTTAGCCTAAACTATAAGGTAGTTTAAAAAAAGATACTCTAGAACAAAAAGAAAAATCCTTACATATTCAGTTTTTACTTGTACTTTTGAATCAACAGTTGTAAGTCATGTAACAAAGCACTTGTTATTTACTCCAATTTTGCAATAAATTTCTTTAGTAAACATGAAATAATCTTAGAGTATAAAAATAACATCATAAATTATTTATATTCGATGCGTACTTCAGATATATAAAGTGTTTTGCAAATCCATTTTGCAAATAATAGTTTTTATTTAAGAAAATTTAAAAAAAATACACTTTAGAAAACACCTTCGGGTATGCTAAACAATAAAGTATAACTAAGGGAAAACATTATGTTTGAAAAAAAAGAAAACATTCAAAAGTGTGAAATGTTGGATATTTCCTTGTGGGACAACTGTCAAAAATTCCTTAGTAGAAAGTTTTCATTTATGACACTTTTTCAAAATTGCTTTTTGCAAAGCACGCTGGGATGTCAAAAACAATAGAATGTAGACATGAAAAAGAAGTCATGACAAAAATAATTCACATTTGAAAGTAATTAGTGTTCGACATGTACTTAAGTGACAAAGAGCTAAAAAGAGAAATTTAACATGCAGCGTACCTCTGGGGTGGGCAGTGACAACGGAGCAAGATGCTGCCCACAGGATCCAACAGGCGACGAACCCCGGATTCATTTCGTGGGAAGGCGGGCGCAAATACTCAGAGTCCTTACCTTTACGCCCGTCCACCTTTAGCCCCGCGCATGGTTGTGCCGGCCCGCTTCAAAACTCCTTTTCGATAAACAAACTCTTCGATTTCGAACTTTCTATGACGCGACTACCCCCTCCGGGTATGTGTGTGCGTGTGTGAGTGCCTGTGTGTGCGTGTGTATATCCTAGAAGAGGAGTTCTCTGCCTTCGCGATTTATATTTATGAGAGCGAGGCCGGGGGATTGCAATTTTATATTACAGCTTTCTCTCTCTCTCTCTCTCTTAGTCAGTCTGTCGTTCTTTCTCTCGTACACTCACTCACACACACACATACACACACGTGTCCCTTTGCTCAATAAAAGTTTACCCTCTTTCCACACGGTGAGAGACAGAGAGAGAGAGAGAGAGGGAGCGAGTGAGAGAGAGCGCCTGCGCGAATACTTAGCATGCTTGATTAAACCGTCTCTCCCGATAAGAACCCCTTTGTCACCAACATGTTCCCAAGATTAATTACATCTCTTCAGGATAATTAGGTAGGGCGGCATCAAAAGAAACGCGTTCCCCGCCGGTGTTATCTCAGCCTGACACCGCTACCCCCGATTGATATTTTAGGCCCAGGCCCAGACGTCAATAAAAGGCAGTTTCATTATTACGACAATGCTCAATTAATATTGCCTCATCACAGGGGCCTTCTTTTATCCCCTGCTCCACACACCCCCGAGCGCGCGCAAACACACAGTCTTGTCATTTTCGTCGTAGAGAGAGAAAAGGTATCTAGCTGAAGATGAGACTTTTGGTTTAATCAAAGAGGGCGAATGGGGGGGGAGAAGGAGAAGGGATCGGCTCGATTTAAGGGGGGGCATCGAAATCATTCGTGGTGTTTGTCGGGAGGCCGGGGGTGGGGCCGCAAGGGGGGGAGGAGAAGTTCAAGACTCGATATCGTAAGTCATCAACGACTTACTTACAACACCCAATGAGTATTCACGGAATTGGTCATGATTGGCTTTTTACTCAAATGGCGATTTCGGAACTTTCTTATTCTCCCATTGGATCATTAAATACGGGGGAAAACAAAAGTTCGAAGAAAGAAAGAAAGAAAAGAAAAAATGTCCGCGAATAAAAGGGGAACAAAAATTTTTCCGCCAAATTTGAGGAGAGAATGAAAAGAACCGATTGGAACGAAGGCGGGTGGGAACAGACATTAATTATCGGAGACATTCGGAAATAAAAAAAAAAAATATATAGAATAACAATTTCGTTGCATCCTCCTGGTTCATCCTTAAAAGATAAACTTGGCGTTCGGTAATTGAAAAGTTTTACTGGTTGAAGAAGGAAGATGTATCCATCGTCATTTTTAACGAGTAAGGCCTTTGATTAAAAGGAAAAGAGCGCGTCATGATGCCGTCATAAAAGAGACGAAAACGGAGGAAAAGACGTTTCAAATTAAACGTCGTTATGCGAGGGGGGGACTTCCGAGAGTAGGACAGGACAGTAGTTTTATTATATACAATCCCTAGCTTTTCCAATGATGGGAGGGGGGGTCTCATTATTCCAGACATTCTTTATCTCAAATCTGCATCCTAATTGAGTCGTTTGTTTCTATGGGAAAAAGGAAAAAAATATATCCTCATTTTTCACGTTTATTTGTTTTGTATCTGTCGTAATTTACATCTGGTTTCAGTTCGAAATTAAGAAAAGAGGAATAAAAAAAAATGGAAGAGGAGCAGTTTTGTAAAAATCGTTCGCCGATAGCGAAATGGAATGGGCGGGAAAATTGAGCGTCTTTATAGAGTTTTATTTTGATGCGAGAAATTAGCTGTTTACGAGGAGATGCCAATTAGCTAAATGAGAAACTATATAACTGAATTTGAAATAGGGAAATTATCAAAGAGAAAAATTAACTTGGAAGTGAAATTACTACTTTGTAATAAACTGGAACATATACTTTTTTTAATGTTAAGTCTTTAGTCTATATGCAAGTTTAGTTTTTATTAATGAAAGTCGAATAAGTGAGTGTATTGATTCGTGGGCAATTCAGATATGTTTTTGTGGACGGTGTTTTAAAACTTTGAAGGATAGTTATTGTATAAATAGAAATATATAAAAAATACTTTGAACAGTGTTTATTCATTGAATTCATATGAAATAGCCAATATTCCATTTGTTTTCGATTTGTGTTTTATGGAAAACATTTTATCGTACAACTAATTATGTCGAGACCTTTTACTCAATGTTTATTCGACTTCCTATGAAAACCCATACAAAGAAAGAGATTATAATAGACGAAATATTTAGAAATAGCTAAGGTTCCATTAGTTTTAGTTTTGAGTTTTATGGCAAAATTTTTACTGTATGAATCATTCGAGACCTTTTGTCCAAAGCTTATTTTAACTCCCTATGGAAACTCATGTATATGATGATATTTTAATGGACGAACTGTTCAGAAATAAGTAAGTTTCTATTTAATTTAGTTTTGAGTTTTAAGGCAAACATTTTATAGTACAACTAATTATGTCAAGACCTTTTACTCAAAGTTTATTTCGACTTCCTACGAAATCAAATACAAATAAAGCGATTACAATAGACGAAATATTTAGAAATAGCTAAGGTTCCATTAGTTTTGGTTTTCAGTTTTATGGCAAAATATTTACTGTATGACTAATTCGAGACCTTTTTTTCAAAGCGCATTCTAACTCCCTATGAAAACCCATGTATATGAGGATATTGTAATGGACTAACTGTTCAGAATCAAGCAAGTTTCTATTTATTTTAGTTTTGAGTTTTATGGCAAAATTTTTACTGTATGATTAATTCGAGACCTTCTATCCAAACCTTATTCTAACTCCCTATGAAAACCCATGTATATGACGATGTTGTAATGGACAAACTGCTCAGAAATAAGTCAGGTTCCATTTGTTTTAGTTTTGAGTTTTATGGAAAACATTTTATCGTACAACTAATTAAGTCGACACATTTTACTTAAAGTTTATTCTGACTTACTACGACACCCATACAAAGAAAGCGATTATAATAGACGAAATATTTAGAAATAGGTAAGGTTCCATTTGTTTTAATTTTGAGTTTTATGGCAAAATGTTTACTGTATGACTAACTCGAGCCCTTTTATCCAAATCTTATTTTAACTCCCTATGAAATCCATGTATATGAGAATATTGTAATGAACGAACTATTTAGAAATAAGTAAGTTTCCATATGTTTTAGTTTTGAGTCTTGTAGCAAACTTTATATTCAATGACTAATTAGATGGAGACTTTTTTCCTAAAGCCTATTCCGAAAACCCTATAGAAATAAGAAAATTGTACTAGACAAATTATTTAGAAATATCTCAGTTTCCATTTGTTTTAGTTTTGAGTATTACTACAAACTCTGTTATCCATGACTAATTATGTCAAAATATTTTGCAGTAAGCCGACTTCCTATGTAAATGAATGCAGAGAGGGAGATTATAAAAGAATTAATAATGTATTTTTATGAATGAAGAAGTATTTTTTAATGAAACAAAGTAAAACATGAATTTTGTATAAAAAAAATTCATTTGCTTCAATATAAAACATACTTTTAAGATATTAAAAATTTTCAAAGCACCATTTATGATATACAAGTAAATTAATTAAATTCAAACTAACACAAAAATTGACTTAATTATGATAATCAGAGATTTAGTAATTTTTTCTCTATGTAATTAATTCCATAAATTTCGTAGAAATAAATGTTATATTTCCTTTCGAAGGAATAAATCTGATTCTAGAATAATTTGGCTTATGAATAAAATAATTCTAAGTAAATGAACATTGCTCCTTGCGTTTGTATACACTTAGAAAATAAGAACTTAATACCCCTATACATAAATTGAATATAGTTTTCATCTATTTTTCCAAAATCGTATAGCATTCCCGGTAACTTTTAGACCATATATATATAACTTTGTAAGTAATAGTAAGTGAAGAATTAGAATTCTGAGAATATATTCATACTTATTTGAAATGGAAAAGAAATTCGTCTGACTAGCAAATTTGTTTCTCTCATAAATTTTTATATGTATTTGCACAAAAACATACGTTTATACAAACATATTTTATTTCCTAAATGTATAACAGTTATTAGATATTACTGACATTAGTCGAAATGATTTTTCCTGAAGACAATATATATATATATATATATATATATATATATATATATATATATATATATATATATATATATATATATATATATATATATATATATATATATATATATATATATATATATATATATATATATATATATATATATATATATACTTATATATATATAATATATATATATATATAAATATATATATATATATATATTTAGCTAAAGACCTTTATTAAGAAACTTGATATATATTCATCATAGGAACAAACTGAAGGGTCAGCTAGCATGAAGTTCTATGTACAAGACACGTAACACCTGGGTCAACATCTGTGGGAAAATATTTCTAGAAAAATCTATCTCGTGTATCTCCTTTTTATTTGGAAATTTCCTAAATTGTCCGCTAGGGCCATGTAGGTTTATAATTGGCCAGGCCCCTTCTCTGATGGAGTAACCTGTAGCCCCAAGGTAGAAGTATTTTAACTTAAGGGATTGAAGTATAATCCCAAACGTTTATAATTTAAAAAATATATCTTTAATATGCAGGGTTGTAGTATACTTATCATGTATTTCTGATTTACTTAAAAAACTTTATATTGTTTGTAAGCTAATAAAACCAGATTTTGCTCAAATACAGGATTCTAATGATAGCTACAATAGACCCATCTCGTATTTCTAACTTATATGAAACTTAAACGTATGTTAAGTAAATTAAAATGATTAAATATAATTTAGTTTTGGGGTGGCAACTAAGTGATTGCGCCTTTGATCGGCAGATGGATTTTGCAATTTCTTTAGTTTTGTTAACGTTCAAAGTACTTAATCTACATTTTTTTCGTATTGTTTCGGAATTCTAAATTTCATTTAGTAAAACAATATATTGATTATTCCTTTAGTTTGTTTTTACTATAATTTAAAAGTGGAAGAACAAGATATACACTTCAAACATAGTTTGTTATATTAATTCCGAAAAGGCAAGACTTTTGGTCAC
>CM063505.1:9228112-9235612 GCA_032207245.1 Pardosa pseudoannulata
AACTCGGGTACCGCAAATCAGTGTTCAAACCATTCAGCCATCGTTTGGCACGCATTCACATTGGTAAGATAGAATGTAGGTTTAGCTCTGAATTTTTCTTCTTAGAAATCTATGAATTGAGACAAGAAAAGAAATTATTCTCTACAAAACAAATGTTAAATTAAATTTTACAATAATATTTTTATTTATTTCTAAAACATAACAGAAAATAGCATAACAGAAATCTTCTTTACACAAATCACTATTGCTCTCAAATTTATTGATTTCCTCACTTTCATTTTCTTCCTCAGATAATTCTTGAATTCAATTTATTATATATATTTGTTTGTCATGAAAACGAACATAAAAGTTTTAGATTCGATTTCAAACAAATTAAAACAATAGACGCTTATTCCATGATGTGGGTAAGGGTCGAAATAAGGAATAGAAATGACCGACAGATTTCTCACATTTGATAAAGTAAAAAATACATTAAAAACCTAATTTCTCTTAACATTTAGCATGCGGTTATACTTCACCGCCAACTTACGAGTGCAGTGGGCGTTTTTTTCCTGAATCGCGCAATAGTTTAGTTATTCAGAAAAATCGCAGTAAATCAAACACTACTTTTTTTATGAACGAAACTTTTTTTTAATTTTACACTTTAATATATACTGTATGATTATTTAACAAAATATTTATTATGATTATTTATGTGATTTATTAAGATTTTATGATTTATTATATTTTATGATTTATTTACATTTAGTATGATTATTTAACAATTATTTAACTTTTACGAAATCACCAAAAAAAAACGAATTTTAATATTTTAAAATATATTCAAAAATATTTTTTGTGACAAGTACAAATAGAACTAATTATTATCAATTTTGTACTCAACAATAAAAAAAAACCAAGCTTCAAATTGACAAAACTCGGCTTGTACGTTCTGGAGCTAGGAATTCGATTGAAGACGAAATAACGCAGCAAAAGACTCGACAATCATAGCTTGTGGAAAGAAAAACTGAAGAACGTTACATAGCAAAGCAAACAACACGAATATAAGGTCACACATACATATAATTATAAGTATTTAGTATATTTGTGGTGGTTAGCGGGTATCCACCAAAAATCTACTAAATACGTATTTTTACGTGACCCGCGCTCTAGAGACAGACTGCAAAAAACGTTAAAATACGCTGCCCGCACGCAAAGTGTTAAAATTTAGCAAACTTGTGAAGTAGAATCTTAAAGTTCATAATATGTATCCCAATATATTTCTTTACATATTTTAATACTTTTAATCAATCTTGATAAATTTTACAAAATACAAAGAGGATTCAAAATATATCATTTAATTCCCGAATAATTTGCAACTTTACGCTCTGTATTTTCGATAATATTGGAAATACATGTATATATTTCTTGATGTTCTGATTCGTTATTCTGGAGAGAACAAAAAGTTATAATTATTCCTTGAAAGTCCCGCTGGAACTGAAATATCTCCAGTTCTTGGAAATTCATTAAAGAAGTTTGAGAACAAAATCCTAGAGTAAAAATGACAGAGGAATAAAATATAAAAAGTATCTTAAGAGTTTTATTTGCTGTCCTTCGTGTATAATTCTATTTATTTTTTCTCTTCTGCAATTGGAGCGTGATGTGAAGCACCTTTTTAAGAATATTTTGCAGTGGCAGGATAGAGATACTTTCATTTTGTCTTTCTTTAAGTGTTGGATGCTAGTTGCACTGTTATTAAATAATCATCCTAGAACTTATTTTATAATTTTTCTAAAATTCTCATATTTCTCCAAATAAAGATTTATAAAATACAAATTATTAAAACAGATAAGATTTTATGAAATCATTTCGTTTCTGCCAAAATGGAATAATAATTTATTTTACTACATTCACTTACCAATCATATGAATTTGAAGCTTTACATGTTATATTCATAGGTGTCACTGACGTTATTTTCAGTCATTTCAAATTCCAGTCCTGGTTTTTGTTCATATTAATTGATATCCGGCAATTTTTGTTTTTGAACATACATTAGAGGCACAACAATTGTTTATGATGTAGATCAATTAATGTAATAAACCTAAGCGGCACAATCGAATTCAGACAGTTGTGGACAAATACTTTTCTTTTTCCGGAAAATGAACGTTCGTTTTTGTTTCTTCATCGAACTTCGACCAACCATGCGCAAGTAAGAATGTTTAAAGGTTTCTCATAATCTGAGGACTCTAATATAGATTTTAAAAAAAAGTAACGATCTTGCATTATGCTTCGACAACTATGCACTTGTTCGCAGTCGAAATTTAACCTTTTGAACACGACCATGTCGCATATGCAATATTTTTTAAATCAAACCAGATGATTCTGTAGTATTCAGATAACTCAAGAAGACTAGCTAAACTATAACGGATACAGTAATTCCTCTAGTGGCAAAAAGAAATACTAATTAAATATTCTACTTAAAACAATATTAATGATATACTCGTTCTCTGAGTCAATTTGAAAGAAGTTGTATATATGTCACCCGTCATCAAAGGGTTGAATACGCTGTCTATTCTACACCGAATTAGGATGAAAAATGAAAGTTAGAATTTAAAAATCTATCCAGTTATTTTTTATCATTACATATGTATATAGTAAAGAGAGTTTCTCCTCAGAGTCATTAGAATTCTCTTATGCATTACTCATACAATACATATTTTATTAAGAAAAAATAGAATAACTATTAAAATATGTATACAGGATCACATACGAATGCATGTATATATCCCCTCGACTGTATGAGACTATAAGTCGATATCACGCAGTAGGGCACATTTCAATTTATGACAATTCTGGCTTTAGTTTCAAACGGAAAGGCAGTTTATTGTTTGTCTATTGGCTGTTGTAAACATGAAAATGAATGGGAAGGGCATTATAGTAGCTCGTGACGTTACGACAAATTGCCTTATAAATGAGAGGCAAAAAACAAGACGACACCCTGATAAAGACATCTACTCTACTGACAATTTCTTGATCATAACAGCAACTTAGACTAGAAATGGTTAGTGGCGTTATCATCGTGCATTCTACATGTTAATTGTATTTAAACTAGGATGGTCATGATTAGATTAAAATCTACTGAGATGGAATTAGATTAAACTTGCCCATTCAATCTCCTTATACTAGAGTGAGTCTTTATAGCATGGTAAATGTGATCGAATCCAGATTGCATCATTCAATTTATAGCCATTCAGAATTATTTGGAGGTGATCCTTTAAATGAATCTGAATTTTTTTACTCAAACTTTTAATTAAAATTATTGGTATTCACTATCAGTAATATTTTCTCAATTAGCCAAAATAAGATCTTTACATCAATTCGAGATCTATGATGTTCATTAATGAATTAAACCCTTTTAAGATATATTAAATAAGCCTTACTGATTCAATCTCACTATTCTAGAATGGGTCTTTAGAAACTGATTAATTTGATCCAATAAAGACTACATCATGATGTTTGTAACCTTTTGTAATTGTTGCTATACAATAGGTCATCCTCCAACTGAGTGTGATTATTTCTACTTTAAATTTATTTACATGCTAATTGTATTTACTATTAGTAATATTTTCTCAATTAGCCAAAATAAGATTTATACATCATTTCAAGAACTAGGATGCTTTTTAATAGATCAAACCCTTTTAAGATATACTAAATCTGCCTTACTGATTCAATCGCACTATTCTAGAATGGGTCTTTAGAAAATGATTAATTTGATCCAATCTAGATTACATCATGATGTTTGTAGCCGTTTGTAATTGTTGCTATAGAGTAGGTCATCCTCCAACTGAGTGTGATTATTTCTACTTCAATTTTTAGTAACATGTTAATTGTATTTACCATTAGCAATATTTTCTCCATTAACCAAAATAAGATTTTTACATCATTTCGAGGACTAGGATGCTCCTTAAAGGTTCCAACCCTTTTAAGATATATTAAATCTGCCTTACTGATTCAATCGTCTTATTCTAGATTGAGCCTTTAGAAACTGATTAATTTGATCCAATCCAGATTACATCATGATGTTTGTAAGCTTTTGTAATTGTTTCTATAAAGTAGGTCATAGTCCAACTGAGTGTGATTATTTCTACTTCAATTTTTAGTAACATGTTAATTGTATTTACCATTAGAAATATTTTCTCAAAATCAAATTTTTGCATCATTTGAAGAGCTAGGATAGTATTTAATGGTTAAAATTACATAAGATGAAACTAAATCTACCTTCCCAATTCACTCGCATTCTAGAATGTGTTTTTAGAATCTAGATAATGAGATCAAATCATGATTACATTATTATGTGTGTAGCACTTTGAAATTATCTCTATAGCGTAGGTCACTATCCAAATAAATTTAACTTTTTACTTATATTTTTAATTACAACTACTTGTAATTTACCAATAGTAATATTTTCTCAATAATTCAAAATGAGATTTTTCATCATTTGAAGAACTAGGATAGTATTTAAAGATTAAAATTATATAAGATGAAATTAAATCTGCCTTACGGACTCATTCGCATTGTTCTAGAATATGTTTTTAGAATCTAAATAATGGGATCAAATCATGATTACATTATTATGTGTGTTGCACTTTGAAATTGTCTCTATTGTTTAGGTCGCTATCCAAATTAATTTAACTTTTTACTTATATTTTTAATTACAACTACTAGTATTTACTACCAACAATATTTTAGCAAATGAGATTATTTGTGACATATTTCCAAATATTTCAATATTTCCAAAATCAGATTTTTAGCTTATTTTGTGAATTAGTACTGCCTTTAATGGATTAAAAAATTTTATTAAGTGAAAATAATTCTACCTTGCCGACTCAATAGTCTAATTTTTCAAACAAACATTCGAAACTGTAAAATACAATAGCCATTTCCGAAGGTTTTAACTGTTCGGAGTTGTATCTATACCTTTCGGCTACAATTACAAGTAAAGGCAAAGATAACACATAATTTAAATACATTTATCTATATTTTCTTTCTACGACCCCAAACACAAGGTTTCAAAAATTACCTTATTTTACGAAAGATTAGGAGAAACTTTATTCTAAAATTTTTAAGTCAAATAGCGAAAATTTTATTTTTGATGTTCCGGTTTGTTGTGTGACAGAGGAAAAAAAAAAGAATTATAATTTCGATGTTCTCCTGGAAGCGAAACCTCTCAAGTTGCTTGGAAATTCATTAAAGAAGTTTGAGAGCAAAGGAAAATCCTAAAGAGGAAAATGGCAGAACTAGAAAAAATAATGTGACTGAAAAGTCCAACGTTTTTGCCTTTTGTATTATTTTATTTATTTCTCCTTTTCTGGATTGTCACATGAAACATCTTTCGGGAAGCATTTTGTCGCAAAATAAGAAATTCTTTTTTCAGTTTGTCTTCTATCAAGTGGTTTATGTTATTTACGTATTGCCAATATTATTTAATAAACAACGTAATATTTTTTTACATCTTATAGAAAGTAAAAGAAGTATTGTAATCATGATAAAATTCAGTGTTTACATCTTGATCGAGCTGCTTATTTTGACCATGCCTAAATCGATTTTGACAAGATTTGGTGTTGCATCTGTAAGTGCGTGCAAGAAAAAAAATAATTCTGTAAGTTTAACTACTTGTTTGGAACCCTGGGCTCATCAGGATTAAAAATAAATGCATTAAAAGAATACAATTACAAGAAAAATTTTTATTTGATAGTGAAGGACTTGGAAAGCGAGAATTGTATAATTGGATTAAATTCATATCCTCACCTAAACATTAAACAAATATTTGATATTTTATATAAGGTTTGAGTGTTTCTGCAAAAACAAATAGTGCATGGGACATATCTGTGCTCATTTTTATTAATTTTATCTTTACATCTGTACATACGTGGTAAGCATAGCTCAAAAGCAATTACACGTAGCAAGTTGAAATCTTATACTTAAAACGGTTGCAACATCTACATATCCACTTTACATTTTCATTGTAATAACTACTTTATACATTGCTACTGTATATATAATGATAATAACAATATGCTGCAGGTTACAACAATGGAAAAAATAAAGATATTAACCTGTTTACGTGGAATTAAAATTTCTTTCTAAGTCCATTTATTATAGTTGCAATATGTAATGATATAATGTTACATAATAATGTATAAATATATTAACATAATTATGAGTAGGTATGTAAAAATCAAAATAAGTATGAGTTTTACTTCATAGATATATAAGGAAATGATGTGGTTTCCATAACAGATTTTGAATCAGAGTCATTGGATATAATTAATTTCAATGTTACCATAGATTGCCTAAAGCAGATCTTACTATTTTGACTAAGTTTCCTTGAATATGAACATTGATACAAATCTATTTATATAAAAGAGCATAGCATTGGTGAGTAAAATATATAGTTTTAGATCCCATGGTTAATAAGGGATTGAAAACAGATAAATTGAAAATGATAAAAATACAAAAATTTTAATTCAACCATGGCAATTGAATATAATAGATAAAATGTATTTACTTTTGTTTGTGCAAAATATCTATAACAATTAGTTAATATATATTTGACAGATAGGAACATATTAATTTTATGTCACTTATTCTTTAATTGCTAAATGATTTAAAGGAATAAAAGAATTCGAATTGTGCTTGGAAATTTTCAAATGATTTTGAATGACACATATTTTTGTACAAAAGTAACATTTAAGAATACAATTTGTAATAGTGTTTTCTCTATATTGAGGTAAATACAATGAAGAGATACAGAAACCGGTACCCCTGCCTAATATCGTGCAGGGCTAATGCGAGCACACCGAAAGCCACAACAAGACTCTGCATGGACTTGACTAATATCTGAAGCAGTTCTGGAAGTAATGACACCATGAATCCTGCAGAGCTATCTCAAACTCCCTAACAATAAGAGGTGGTGAAGAATTTGTGTGGACATTGGATTTGTTTAAAGTCAAAAGAGTACCATTGTGGAAACCATATTGCAAATTCCAGCCATCGTTGCTTATGAACAACAGTAAATATGCATTAACCAGAAGTCTGTTGTAGCGACGTTCGCTGAACCATCGTGTGGAGGCACACCTGGTATCTTCTTTGTTCATCTAGGTGGATAATGCCTCAACGGTTGCACGTCTATTCGGGCGAACTCTTCACCGCAGCCATCGTTCACCTCTGCTCACTACGGACGATGGTGTACCACATTTGCCTCGTTCCTGGTTTTAGATTGTGTCATTTGCCAGACACTGTATACTTTTACCACTGCGGCCATCGATCATTTTACAAAATTATCCGTCTTCCTTGATCCCAAATCCAATCATTAAGCCCTTTTCCCAGTCGAATAAATCTCTCCATTTCTTTATGACTGCAATAACTGAAATGTATTCTGAATACCAACAGCATACTCTGTACATCCCCAAATTTACTGACAACATGTGCCTTCAGCGATTGGTCATTTGACGCTGACGT
>CM063505.1:9240612-9248112 GCA_032207245.1 Pardosa pseudoannulata
TATTGCTTTGCATACTCCTGAAAGTCTTCCAATATGTTTTCGTTTGACCGGATATTTATCCTAAAAGCTTACTCGAGCGTTGTTTAGTTTCATTTATTTTGTTATTACGAAATACTTCCCTTTTAAATTGTTCACAACTTTCTTAATTTTTTCTAATCCCCCCTCTTTTTTAGACCTGACACACACACCCATATATATATATATATATATATATATATATATATATATATATATATATATATATATATATATATATATATATATATATATATATATATATATATATATATATATATATATATGGATATGGGTGTGAACTAAACATTACATCAGTTTTGTTTAGGAATTTTTCACTCAATTTAAACTAAAAAATTAGATGGGAACTGAGGAGGCAATACTTCTAATAGAACCAGACGGTGGACACTGATTCAGATGGCTCTAGCCTGTAGTGAAGTTTTCTGACTTAGAAAGAAATAGAAGAACTAAACAATATACAGATATCAGTATGCGAATTTCATTTTTTATCGTTTGTTTGCACTCATTTCTTTAAATTGAAGCCACACTGGACTATTTGCGGAAATGTTAGCAACATTATTAACTTCCAAGTAACATGTCACTTCTTTCCATTGCACAATTTTACACAATTGTTTTAGTAATAAAATTGACGTTTATTAATACAGTCCTACATATATACATCATACATATTTTTAAGAGTGAAACAATTTTTACCCGTTCTTTTCTTTATTTGTTTTGTTTATCGACTTTACTTGATATTAACTACTAGAGTAGTTTCTTACACTACTCCTCATACATTGAAATTTGAATAAAATTTATACTTTTAGTTATAAATATATTATTTCGCGAGATTTTTTTAGTTTACCATATAAAATATATTTAAAACTCTGGAACAAAATAGAATAAATCTCAATACTTTATCCTAAAATTAAATAATAGAAATCTAAAAAATCTTATGCTGTTCAAAAATATTCTTTAAAATTTTTCAAAACTTCAAGCAAACAACAATTTTAACGTATTTTAATCGATAACCTCTTTTTTATAGTAAACTTTTGTTCTTCTGTTTTTCTCGTGTCTTTCAAAACAATGTTTTTCTCTGTTAAAAATTAGAGATTCTTTTGTACAAGAAACTTTAAAACTATGTTAATAAAAGTATTTTAAATTCGCTACTCTGTGATCTTATATTAGCTTCTAGAAACTGTGTTCTGATAAAAGCATTTTAACATTAAATTTAGCTTAAAATGCTTTGTTTCACCAGATAAGATTAGAAGTATCTAACAATTACTATGCACGGTTTTTTTTATTGAGATTAGATATTTTTATATTCTATTTCTTTGTTTGATGTTTAATTATTTATCCTCTTTATGTTGTTTTAATAAAATTTAAATTGCTTTAATAAAAATCATTTTCTAAATCCTTTTACAAAAGTACTCCACATTTTACGTCCCGTGTATAAACTTTTTTACCTTTTGAGCTCAATAACCTTTGTGGCGTAAAGTATCTCCAAATTTGTGTAGATAAAGACTATCGTCATGGGTTCAGTGCTTTTCTTTTAATGAGCAACTTCTGTGTATTTCAAGGTAGAAAACAAATAAAGGAGTGTAGTATCGGGTAAAACGAAATTCTATGAAAAGTACAGGTAGTAGAAATTATTGATATCAATATCTCTGACCGCTCCAAGTAAGCCCTGGACAATATACATTGGGGAAATGAACATGTTGTTGTTGAAATATACGACAAGAAATTATTATGCTGAAGTGGTTGAAGAATATTTCAACCACTCCAGTACCTTTGAAACATGCGCACTGGTTGAAGGAAAAGTCAACCACCCGTCTTGAAAAAGTTAAACAAAGGAAGTATAAAATCAAATGCATTAGGTAACTATCTTTTCTGTGTAGTTATGACATAATATTTTTAAATTAACTGTTGTCAAATGAAACACCTTGGTTTGTTCACTCATTCACAAAATACTATTCAAAAGTACGTGCCTTAATCTAACCTTTGGCCAGGCCGACTTCTCAACTCCGTAAAATAGTCAACTTCTAATTGGGTAAGGGAAATTTATCCCAACTAATTTAATAATACAAGTTCTTACTTAAGCGGTTCATTTTAACTTGTTTGTTCCTTGAGAAGTTGATCTGCGTAATGAGGAGTGCAAAACAACTTCGCTTTATGAGGTTCTGCTCGTGCCTGATTCTGGGTTAGCCTAAGTTTTAGTAAGGTCAAATGTATTCATTTTTGTAATCGTTTTCAATGTTTTTCTTTTATTAGTAGTAATATTGTTTAACAGTTTAAGTTACCAGTTTAAAGGATTCTATACCATGTTTATTTGCCTTAAATCTTTTCTTTGTATGTTTTAAGTAAATTAAACGTTAGTTTTATTTTTAAAAGTTTGTTTATGTTCATTTACATTTAAAACATATTGCTGATACTCTGCAACGATAACTTTTACAATTCCATTTTTTACAATTTAAGACTGTTTAAGAAGTCTGTTTAATTTTTAGTTTGACTAAATTAGATTTACTATCATTAACTATTTATACAATGGAGCCTCTGGTGAAAGAATTAGATATCTACATATTTCCTATATTTTAAAATTATCCCCAAGTAACCAATTTAGGCGATATAATTACTTTCAATCGATAAAAGAGAAATGAATTAAAAATACATATATTTGTGTGCATGTATATAAGTACATATTTATTTATTTATTCATTAATATATAAATATGCAGGCACTCACACAGGGGAAAGCTGGTGGTGTTAAGACTTCCTACATTATGAAAATATTGAGCGATATTTTTGAAGAAAACTTCTATATCTGCTTTTCCAAGAGTAAAATAGAGAACGAAAGATAACTATAATGCTTATATAATTTTAATTAAGTGTTAAATTTAATATACATGGTACAATCTCTTCAAAGAAAATCAGATTAAAATTACAATTTTAAATTTTATGTTTGTTTTTTAAATAAAGAATAGGAATTACATTTTACTGTTAGTGATCTCTCTTTTAGATATTTAAACTAAATTAGCATAATGTAAAAATTATTAATTATATAGTTAATAAAATTGGAATTTCGACATATATATTATCAATTTGTTATAGTTTAGAAAGACATGTAGGAAAAAGTTTATAATTTGTGTCGTTGACCACCATCTAACACGAAGTTCTGGTGTCTATCTCTAGTGAGTTTTTTTTTCTTATTTCTTCTCTTTTCATATTAAAGTCTTTAATCTTTTTATCATATAAAAGTAAATCATTAAATTTAAAATAACAGTTTATTATTTTTTATAATGCTTATATCATTTAAAGGTGTCATCCAATGACAATGTTGTATTTTGTGTCCAATTTCTACACAGACACACATTTTATATATATATATATATAATTATATATATATATATATATATATATATATATATATATATATATATATATATATATATATATATATATATATATATATATATATATATATATATATATATATATATATATAAATATATATATATATATACATATATATATATATATATATATATATATATATATATATATATATATATATATATATATATACATATATATATACATATATATATATATATATATATATATATATATATATATATATATATATATATATATATATATATATATATATATATATATATATATATACATATATATATATATATATATATATATATATATATATATATATATATATATATATATATATATATATATATATATATATATATATATATATATATATATATATATATATAATATATATATATATATATATATATATATATATATATATATATATATATATATATATATATACAGAGAGAGAGAGTTGTCATCGAAGAAAAGTAAAGGTTTATGAGTTTTGTGACACTACAGATTATTGCCTAATATTTATGTAATAATAAAAATATTGGATATTTCCCAAACGAAAAATATACTCATACCTTCATGCTAAATATGATACCTCGCCAAATATAATTCCAATTATTCAATTTTTGGCTGTTTGGCTTCCTTACACGTTTATTAATTGCAGTTGCTAGTTAACTATTAATATCAAATCATTTATGAAATGTAAAAAATATCTTGTGCGATTAGGATAAAAGTAAACAAAATACTTCAAAATTCCCATGTTTTGGAAAATTTCAAAATTCCCTTCCCAAAAACCCGGTTTTTTACCGGGCTTTTTCGCTGCTCTCAACTCTATAATGACAAGGCTGTAACGACTCTGATTTTTATAATTAGTATAATAAGTTAATCATAATTATATTAGTATAATAAGTGAGTAATAAATTATTAAGTTATAATTTCTTTATACGATTGGTTTTGGTTTGGTTTGGTTTTGGAGCGCTACGGTCTACTTTCTGCAACATGAGAGTTAATGAGACCGGGACCTACTGCTTAAAGAAGATTCCAAACGGCTACGAACATCCATGCCATAGTGGGATTCAAACCCACGAACACCGGTTCTGAAGGCCAGCACCCTAACTATTCTGCCATCGTTCGGCTTTACACGGTTGTATTCCAATACTCAGTGACCAATACGGTACAACAGAGACATTTATATGTCAAATTCATCTAATCTTTTCACAATATATGGTAATGGTAAAAGAAATTTTTCATCTTCATTTTATATTATTAAAATCAAAATTAAATTTAATAGAAACTTGGAAAATTCATCCATCCGAATATTTTTCCAATTTCACGATCCCACAGAGCAGAACACGTAACTAAACATTTAGCTACACTCAACGATTTATTAGCGCTTATAACTAAACCTATCACGTCAAGAATCAAACTTATCTTTTCTTTTGCAATACTTTTTTAAAGAAAAAATTATTTTTTAAGCTAAAAAAAAAAATCATAAACCGAACTTCAACGCGCCAGAAATAACTTACTTTTCCAATTAAACCTTAAACGTAGAAGTTTTCTTTTAAAATACCCAACTAAAATATTATAAATCCATGCTAGTCACACAAAATATACCCCATTAACATCAAGCGTAAAGAGAAATATTACGGCATTTAAAAAATAATTCCTGCTCGCCACTAACCGAGAGGAAGGGAAAAAAATGGGAAGAAAGCAAAAAGACGAAAGTGTTTTGTAGTATTCGTGCCTTTCTGGTAAATAAAAATGTCAGGGAAGAAAAAGAAAATACTTAAAGTAATATACTGACTTAAAAAAAATAACAGCATTTCTTGCAGAAAAGTGTGGCTTAAAAATTAAACTTTTTCTTGGTTTCCAGCTTCAAGAACAGCATGTTCGTGACACGCATGTCTGATTTACGAAACCAGCTTCCCAAGAGTAAGAAAAAAAATAGTTGCTTAGCTATTATATATATTTTCCCTCGTTCAATTAAAACGTCGTTAAACGATGCCTGACAAAAGAAGAAATATATAACCACTCGTATTTTTCAATTTTACTTAAGTGTGAAGAAAGTAATTCGAAATGCTAGAAAAAGGAGTTATAATGTAACTTATATTTGTGACAAAGAAACGCCTTGTATTTACCCGAGACTTTTTTTATCTGAATGTTGTAACTTCTTTTTTGAGATATAAAAAGGAAGAGTAAAATTAATTTTGGGGGATTTTCAATTACATATTGTGAGATTTTCAATTTATTATTTATGAAAATATTTAAAATCGATTTATTTGAGCTATTAGTTTTACATTCCTGTTACTAAGGTGAGACCAACAGAGCGTCTAGGCCAGCCGCATGTATGAGTACTCTTAAGAAGATACAAAATTGAAAAAAAAATCTAGTCCTTCCTGCTGAATTTTGTTTATTTTGAATATAAAAAAAGGTGTAAAATAGAAATAAAAATGCTAATTAGGCCATTATGCTAATGGGATCACACTCTTTCATAGATATGCCAAACATGGCGTCTTGGTGTAAAAATGAAATGGTGTAAGAACTGGTGCAAAAGATTTTGAACTCCACACTATTTCTTCCTTGCTCTCTCTCTGAGGGGGTCCGCAGGTCTTCCGAAAAAGTTCGGTGGGCAGCGTTGCCTTGGCTGAACATGGCTTCTCCACGGTTAGTAACCCCTCTTGACCAATGGGGTCGAAGGAAGGTCACTCACATCATTTTTGTCTCTAGGTCAATTTCGAGCTGGTGTTGGTAGAACTGTAACTCTTATGCTATAGCAGAGGAAAATGTTTTTAATTAGTTAATCTATAACATGCCTTTATATTTTAGTATGCTGAAATATCAGAAAAATTAATCGTAATATAGAAGTAATGCTATTTCAGATAAAAATATTTTTTAATTAAATAGTTATCTAATATATAATTACATTTCAGGGCTTTGAAATGTCAGTAAATTTATATAAATACCCATTTTAATCAATACAAATATGAAATGGATTAAAAATTATGCTATAACAGAGAAAAAGTTTTTTAATTAGTTAATCTCTAAAATATCTTTATATTTTAGTATGTTGAAATATCAGTAAAATTGATCCTAATATAGAAGTAATGGTATTTCATATAAAAGTATTTTTAAATTAAGTAGTTATCTAACGTATAATTGCATTTCAGGTCATTGAAATGTCAGTAAATTTATATAAATACAGACTTTAATCAATATAAAAATGAAATGGATTCAAAATTTTGTTATAGCAGAGAAAAATGTTTTTAATTAGTTAATCTATAGCATACTTTTATATTTCAGTATGTTGAAATATCAGTAAAATTAATCCTAATATAGAAGTAATGCTATTTCAGATAAAAATATTTGTAAATTAAATAGTTATATAACGTATAATTGCATTTCAGGGCATTTAAATGTCAGTAAATTTATATAAATACCAATTTTAATTAATGAACAGTGAAATAGATTCAAAATTATGCTATAGCAGAGGAAAATGTTTTTAATTAGTTAATCTATAACCTACCTTTATATTTTAGTATGTTGAAATATCATTAAAATTAATCCCAATTTAGAAGTAATGCTATTTCGTATAAAATATTTTTAAATTAAGTAGTTATCTAACATATAATTACATTTCAAGACATTGAAATGTCACTAAATTTATATAAATACCAATTTTAATAAATAAAAAAATGAAACGGATTCAAATTATGCTATAGCAGAGAAAAATGTTTTAATTAGTTAATATATAATATACATTTATATTTTAGTATGTTAAAATATCAGTAAATTTATTTACATATTAACTAGGAGCAAAGTATGACATGTAATATAAAAAACATGCTATGACAGAGAAAATAATTTTCAATCAAATGGTCATATAGCCTATAATTGAAATTCAATGCAATGAAATGACAGTAAGTTTATATAAACATCTATATTAATGAAAAAAAAATAGAAACTGAAATATAAAGTATGATATAATGTATGGTTATTAAAAAATTGTTTTTAAATCGAATAATTATCCAACGTTTAACTATAATTTAGTGTTCTGATATGTTGGTAAATTTATATAAAT
>CM063505.1:9253112-9258112 GCA_032207245.1 Pardosa pseudoannulata
GTAAGGATATTGAAAATGTTGTTCCTTTCAACCATTCGAAATAATCAGTTCGATCGAAGAACGTTGATTAATTGAAGTATCGACACATTGAATTTTTAATGGGCCTCTTGACGCATTATGTATTCATGTTACCTCCCTCCTTCCGAAACACTATCTTTATGATCAAGGAATTTTATCACCACGTTCTCAAAATTCGCAAGATAATGTAATGAAATTTGATTACAGAGTTAACGATGTGGGATTAATATTAAAACAGTGAAAATTCTATCCAGTCCACCCACCTCCACCAAACGATGTTCCTTGATAAATGATTACTAGCCTGTAATTTATAAAAATTAATTTATCATAATTAATAGATGATTTTTTGTAACAGTCGGTAACATCTGCTCGGGTATCGCATTACTATCTACGCAGTGAAAGGTTACTAAAAAACGCAACAGCGCTATGAAGAGTAAGAAAGACGTGTAGAGTGCATAATTTACGAAATAACGAAAAAACAAATTTCAAAAGATGTTATCTTCATAATTGGAAAATATTGTTTAGAGATGCAATTATATTGTTTAGTAGATATTTATAAAGATTCTTTTCAGATTATCTTAAAATAAATAATTTAACTGTTCAAAAATTCTAAGAACGTATAAAAAAAGATTAAATACCCAAATAATATAAAAAAAAGTATTTTTTTATTCTCAAAAATTAGTATCAGTTTTTCTACGCATGCATACATAATTTGAAATTAATACTTTTAATATTTTATAAATTATTTAATATACATTTCCATTTAATGATTTTTTAAAATATAAATCTCATATTTATTTGCTTTGAATATCTTTCTGCAATTCCATGCTTTAAAAGGCTATTATGCATTTAACTAACTAATGCTGCATATTTCATACAAGTTTCAATTTTGTAGAATAAAATTTGACATGAACAAAAATGTTTAGGTTTTTAAAACAAAAATTACAGTATTTATTATAAAATTAAATTGTCATTCATTATAATTGTCATGAATATCTATTTTTCATAAAATGTCACCTTAGACATATTTTAATATCCATACGTACTTATGTATTTAATTGAAAAAAATATTTTTAGTATAGATGTTGAAAATGTCACATGGATTAGAAAAAATATTAAAGTTAAAAATACTTTTTTAAAAAAGAAACATGAGCAAATCGGTTTATTTTATGAATACGCTTTAAGGTGTGTTGCGAATTACAAAGCAATTAATTTAGCAGTAATTTTATGCATAATGCTTACAAAAAAATGTGTACAATGTTTGTTTTTAAACATATATAAAATCCGATATTTTTATAATTTTTAAAAACTGTATTTTATATCTAATATGTAATAATGCACAGTTTCTGAACCATATACTAGCTTATATATGTTCATGATATGTGTGTATATATGTATATGTAATACATCAAAATTATTTAACTGTAATATTTCCTTAAAAACCTCCTCTCTCCCATTCTAATTCCTTAAAATCTTTTTCCCAGCCTCTCAATGTCTTAATCAAAGGAGTGTCTCCGACTTAAAATTCTTTCGATGCAATTCCCAAAGCTTTCTACCGTATAGATGGAAATTTTCTGTCTATTCAACACGTTTTCGAGCTGTCGCTGGCAAATGGTTCCGAGTTTTTTCCTGATCTTAACCCTTAATTCACTAAGTAAGTTTCTTGTACCTTGGGAAAATTCTTTCTGTCTTCGCTCTGGGATGCACCTCTTTTCGATCAGAGTGATTGTGTCATTCCTATGTTTGTCGTTGACTAGTTACGATATTCGTTTTACCAGCTCTAAAATAAAGTTTTAATTAAACTTGTGCTGGTCTGTTTCAATGGCCCGACTGCATCGTTATTACTGCTAGCTGATTAAGCTTTCTCCTCGCTCAGTACCTCGGACAAGTAAAAACGATAGGGGCTATAATATCCAGCAGTTTTATAATTATTGGATTACACACACACACACATATATATATATATATATATATATATATATATATATATATATATATATATATATATATATATATATATATATATATATATACATATGTGTGTGTATGCTTGTGTGTATAAATGGACAGATTTGTGCATACAGATTCAGAAACTTATATACACATATGCATATGTCTGTGTATGTGTAAATCTGCTGACTTCATATAACGAATTTGATAAATGTTCTTGAAATGTTACATATTTACAATTTTTTCATCATAATAGAAGAGTTTAAAAGTTTTTATAAAGCTTACATATATATTTTTCATCAAAACTATTATTAGATGTTTGTATAAAAACGATATGTAAATTATATTTTTTCTGAAAACATATATTTAACTCCGAAGCTAAGCGTATATAAGATCATATTAAAAGACTGGCACATAAATAAATTTCGCAATATCTCTGAATTAAAATAAAATTTATATTAACCGCTTCCTTCACAAATTTGTTTGAAAAAAATGCAAAAATCATCACATTATTTTATTTTATTATTAAATACGTGGAAATGGAACAAAATAAAATATGAGTAGGATTTTTCATTTTTAACAGGGGTAAAAAGATTTAGTTTTAGTATTAGTAGTTTACTACCCCGAGCTATCTCGAGCAAATGGAAAAAAGTTAAATATTAGTCTTTGTATGATAGTTTTTGAAACAATAAGGGCCAACCCAAAGTGATACCTGACATTCTCTACACTGTTATCGATCTTTTTTCTTACTGACTTACTTCTTTAATCTGTTGTACGGTAGCACAGGGTCTTGTTGGATTTCATTTGTTTTTTTCAGTAGAAGGAATAACATCTGGAAAATATCTTGAGGCTAACCTGATTGGTAAAAGACTAATCCTGGGTATCCCCAATGTGACAGGAAACTCATCACGATGTTTTCTGAAATTAGCTTTTTCAGTCAGTTTAAAACACGTGACTAATTCCCCCAAAAGAACCGCGAAACCAACAAAACTTTTCAAACTGAGAATGAAAGCTGAATATTTCCTTTCATTTCCCGCAGGCCATGTAAAACCGTGCTAAAAACAAATCGTACTGACAAATTTTGCTTTGCCCGATTTTTCTCGGGACAGTAATTAACTGCAATATATAGGAACCCGAGATAACTCGGGATAATCAGGCAAGCGGTTAAAAACAAAGAATGATTAATGAAGGATTTCACAACATTTTATCACACAAAGGAAAAAACACGTCTTGCTATTAATTTTATCGGAATAATGAAAATACATTTGCAGTCACAGAATATGTTTATTAAACATAATCAAACATATATTTAATGGTAAACAACTGCAGTTCTATCAAATATGACAAAAAACGATTGTTTACCTCTACTGAATTTATTTATGAATGCTTCAGTGACAACGTCTGACATAATTTTATATTTATGGCATTCAATCTAAGTATGAGGCAGCAAGAAACGTATCTTTCATACGAATTACTTGAATATTTTTCTTTACGTGTTTGTATGTTATGCAGATTTTTCCAATCATTTCCATAATGTTGTATTTATTTTTTCCACTTCCATCGAAATGTCAGGAATTAAATAACAGACTTAGAACGCAGAAGCGAAAAGGAAATATGAATTAGTAATTTCACACGGAAAAAATTTATTTTCTATATAATCTTTATGTTTATTATTTCTGTAGAACATCAAAATAAGTAAAACAAAATATAAATTTCATTCTCTGTAGACTTTCATTATAGATTAAGTTCATGAATGTGTATGTTAATAATTGTTAATTCGAAAAATTGTGTAAAGAAAATATAAAATGAAAGTCAATATTCCAGGTTACCATTCCCTTAGAAGACTTAAAAATAATATCACAAATTCATGAAATTTAGCGATATATTTCTCTTTCTTTGTGACAAAAATTGGATACCAACGAAAATAAATATATTTCCATAATTTTATACTTTTCCATTTTACTTTTTTTTAAATGACTTTTAAAGTGGCGAATAAAACTCCATTATGTAGTGCATAATGTGGAATCAATATACTTTCAAAAGATTGGAAAGTATACTGATTCTAAAGATATCGTTTAACAATTAAATACTTGAAAAATATACTATGTATTTTTTTCTTCAAATGTCAACGCAAAGACTATTTTGTATCTAAAATACAATTATTACATATTCTATACACATTCTCTACAACGTTCTCAAAAATCTGTGCATAACATGAGCAAAACATGGTTTATTTTTATATGCAAGTACAAAATACTAGAATACACCAGCTAATTTCAATTTCTAGCTATTTTGAAAAGAATATGTACTCCTGTGCATACAGTTCATAGAATTTCAAATAGAAGTTGAACATAAGTAATTGAAATTATTAGATGGATAAACAAATTTATGAAAGTTAAAAATGTTAATTTTAAACTAACTTTTGAAATTCGCTTTTATTTACTTGAATATGCCTTTCGTTGAATTCAAAATTATAAAACACTTACAGCCTTTAGCATAATACTTGCGTAAAAGGCCTCTCGTATAAATAAATCGTATAATATTATCGCCCAAAAACAAATTTTCAAATAGTTCTTAGTTTTCATATAAGTGCACCTATTTTGAAGTGTATACAAACATATATGCGCACTTTAAATGAACACACACACAAGTGTATATATATAATATATATATATATATATATATAAATATAAACACATATATATATATATATATATATATATACATATATATATATATATAAAACATATAAAATATATGTATATTATATATACTTATATATAAAAATATATATAATATATATATATATATATGTATATATATATATATATATATATATATATATATATATATATATATATATGTATATATATATATATATATGTATATATATATATGTGTCTATATATATATGTATAATAAAATGTATATACATATATGATATATAAAATATTTATATATATGTAATATATATATTATATATTTATATAATATATATATATATTATATATATATATATATATATATATATA
>CM063505.1:9268112-9275612 GCA_032207245.1 Pardosa pseudoannulata
TTTATTATCTGGCTAATGGTTTTATGAGTCAGTGTAGTGAAATTTGATTATTAACCTAATGGAGAGTAATTGGAAATAAGTCAATGTGTTTTACGAGCTGTCAAGCGAAATGTAGATATTGATTACAGTTAATTGGAATTCTAATAAATTTTACATCAACACCGTCCTCTATAATAGAAATGTGTTTGTGATTGTGTTGGCACGCCTAAACGATTGTAAGTACTTATAATTCACCGAAACGTGTACTGCTACAATATATTTGTCATAAAGACCATTTTGTACTACAGAGAGTTATTAAATCCTTGGAACGATGCAAGGATTCGTCTTTATCAGTATATTAAATTAATTTCAATCCTTTCATTGGTAAAGGATTGTCTCGTTATATATAAACTGTATTTAATAAATTTAATGTTTACATTTTTAAGCACAGTCACGAAATTTTACAATTACTATTATTTGTTTGTAAATGTATTTGTAGTCTTGATTAAGTAAAGTAGCATGTAAGACCATTTTACAAATAATAGAAATGTGTTTGATTGTGTTGGCAACCCGAGCCTCAAACGATTGTAGGTACTTATAATATTGACGAATATATAAGTACCTACAATATATTTTTCATAATGACCATTTTATACTACAGAGAGTTATTAAATCCTTGGAACGATGCAAGGATTCGTCTTTACAGTATCAGTATATTTAATTAATTTCATTCCTTTCATTGGTGAAGGATTGTTTCGTTATAAATAAACTGTATTTGATAAATTCCGTCTATTAAATGTTTACATTTTAAGCACAGTCTCGAAATTTTACAATTACTACTATTTGTTTGTAGTTGTATTTGTAGTCTTGCTTAAGTAAGGTAGCAGGTAAGACCATTTTACAAATAATAGAAATGTGTTTGATTATGTTGGCAACCCGAGCTTCAAACGATTGTAGGTACTTATAATATTGACGAATATATAAGTATCTACAATATATTTTTCATAATGACACTACAGAGAGTTATAAAATCCTTATAACGATGCAAGGATTCGTCTTCACATTATCGGTATATTAAATTAATTTCGGTCAGAATTGTCACGTTAGATATAAATTGTATTTGTTTATAACACGTCTGTTATGTGTTGCCTCTTTGAGTCAGTGCAACATTTAATGTTTCTCAGGATTTTGTGCGTACATATGTATGGTCAGTCCTTTGTTGAACAATTTAAAAATATAGCACTTGTTAAGTGAAAATAGCTTTAATTTTATTTCCACATAAGTAAAACTAGATAAAACTCAATCAAAGAGTGTTATAAATCAGATAGCTCACTTTAACACGCCGTACCACTTTGACTCTTTCAAAAGTTTTTCCCTCAGTATGATATAATTCGCTATACCATTTTACACTGCAGTGAGATAAAAGAATTTGGAATGTAACTGGTATTCATCCTTATGTAATCCAGATGTTAAATTAGAGTCTTATATTGATGAAGATTATTGATGAAGATGATTGTCCACTCTGTATATTAAATATAATTTCCATTTACTGTATTACATTAAGTACTGTTTAGGTGTCTATTTTTTTCAAATAGTATAGCATTCTTATATAGTATTCATTTCATAGTATATAGTATTTTATTGTGTGTGGTATAGAGAATATAGTATAGTACTTTTTATAGTATTTTAAAATAGTATTCTTTTCAAATATTTAATTCATTTCTTGTTGAAATATGTAAACGCACTCATGCTTGGCGACTTGGCTGCTTATTATTATTTAAGTAATAGCTTTTTCTGAAGTACGAGGATTTCTTGAGTTGCTCCTTGTGTGTTTTCATTGGTTGTGTTTGATTAGTTTTGTCTTGTGCCTGTAATTTGATTGGTTGGGCTCGGAATCTTTATAAAACTAGCAAAAGTCCAATGTATTACTTCGTAATGACATAATCCGGCGAGATCTTAACTAACCAACTATTAAAGAGCATTTTCTTAAACTCTCACAAAGATTTTTTAATACTTTAAATAATATTCCTAATGAAATTGTTGCTGAGCTGCCAGACTATGATTTCACGGTTCCGGAGTTCAGAAACAGACCTAGGGCTTCTTTACTCATTTAAATTCTTTCTTTCTTCAAATACTTTTCCTTTTTATATTATTTTATGACTATTTTAGGCACTTGTATGCTTTAAACACATTAATATCTAAGCCAAATACTTTTGTCTACCCATCACTACAGTTCTCTATAATTTGGGCTAGGCCCACTGGATAATAATGTTACTTTAATATGCCACTCTTTCTTACTTTAAATTTTGCTTATGCTAAATTTATAATTTTGTTTCTGTACGATTCCCTTAGTATTATTGTTTTTTCATTACTACAGACATTTTTATTTCTTTTTAATCATATTTTTTGACATTTTATCGCATTTAACCACTTTTGATATTTTTACTTAACGGCCTTCTTTAACTTCTTTTTTAATTTATATTTACTTTACAGGTATATATTTTCCTTTTTACTATTGTATTATAACTTTACTGTAACTGGCATCTTGATATATAAGATATTCATTATGAACCGCTCCCTTGTTAAATATCCTACCTTGCTGACTGGAGATATGACCAACCGGGCGAGGTGCTCCGGAGATTACCCTTTATACGAAAAGAGGATTTTTGTATTATCATTGTTATTATCATTATTATTATTTTGTTGTTTTTAATAAAAGGTGTTTTACGATCTGCGGCTCTTCATTATGCTTCAACATTTCTAAATACATAAAATCATAAATTGAGCATGATTGATTATTAAGCAATTGTTAAAGTAATTAGACGAAGTGAAACAAACATCATTTCCCATACTTTTACATTATTTACAGTACAGTAAATACACTACATTAAAATAACTATATAATCCAGGAATAAATAACAATGTTTGTGACAGATAGTAAGTCCTCCAAAAGTGCATAATATATCCTCTATAACACATTAGGAACTTAAACTAGTAATTTGACAAATTTTACGACTATTACAATTTATTTAGTTTTTAATGAGTAGCATACGACTTTCATGCTTCGTAAATACACTTATTGATAATACTATATTAATAAAAACAGTTTTGTAAAAACAAATATTTTAATTTTATTTTTAAAAAGTTTTACAGGAAACAAACACTGATTTGTTTAAAATAAAAATATTGGAAAATCGCATTGTGACAAAAAGTAAGTAGTCTGAACATGCATAGTTTATCATGCATAGTTTATGTATTACACATTGAAAACTTGAGCCAAAAAATGATAGTTTGTGCGACTTTTACATTTTACTTAAGGCTCAATAAGTAATAACCACAAATTCACAGTTTGTAAATCCACACTTTGATAACCTTACATAATAATAATAATCCCGTAAAATCAAATAGAGTAATTTTAGTTCAAAGCTATTTTGCAGGAAAAAACATTGATCTCTTTTAAAATGACATAATTCTTACGCTAGTTATAGTTTTAGAATATCTATTATTAACAAAATTATTTTTGACAAAAGCAAAAACCTCTAAACGTAAACATTTTTTATTTATCCATATTCACAATTTTTACTCTATGAATAACTTTTCTATTTAAAATTTAACTATTTAACTTTTCTATTGAAAATGTACACCATTAGGTGTACATTTTCACTGCATTCACACCAAGTAGTAACTTTAAGTAGTTATTTTTTGTTGTTTGAACTTAATTTCAATGTGCACTGCTATGTTGCTTTTTGTTAAAATTTCTTTTATACAGAGCTCAATGTTTTTACGCTACCTACATTTTGAGTTTATAGTGGATTTATATTTTATAATATAAATCAATAAACTTATTTGTCAGAAAAATTAGTTTAATTGTCCACAATGTACCCTATTTTGATATAAATACGCTTGCTTGAAATCTTATAGTTTACAATAGACTAGGGCAGTATTTCTATTAACTATTATCTCTAATTGTTTCATTAGTTCCTTAAAATTTCCCAGTATGCTTCAGCATACATACGTTTGTGCTTAAGCATAAATGAGAAAAAGAAAATTTATTTTATGCACATCGTTTATAAAATGTTCCTCTATTTTACTTACACCAATGTTAAAAACAGCTAATAGCCTTCAAAGAAACATATAATTTAGAGGTAGTTAATTCCACTGTCAAAAGCTCCTTTCATGTGGGTAATATTAATTGCTAATTAACTGCTATATAATTATATCGTAGTTAAATACAGATTTGTCTTACAAAACTGTAGAGAACTGTTATTTTATTTCTGGCAAATTTGAAACTAATGCGAATTTTAGAGAAAACTATATCGTGGTTTCTCAAGATATATGAAAACACACGAAAAGGTAGAAGTTTGCCATAGTTATTGTATTTTTGATTGTATTTTTAAACAAAAATGTATAGCAGAATATAAAAAATTCCGTTTGCCCTGGAAATAAAATCGATGAGGACATGTGATTTAATAAGAATAAAATATCTTTAAAACTGTTTTAAAGGGAAAGTGATTTCATATTAAAAATTAAATAAATTATGTAATTTAAAATAAATAAATAGATAAATAAAATTATAGATGAAGAATTGGAAAAGTGTTATATATAAAATGTACTGCAAGAACTTTTGAGATTCATTAAGAAAATTAATTTAGTTGATGTTTAATGATTTTAAAATTCTAGTTTTAGATTGAATTAAAACTTAGACTCAGATTTTCAATTCTAGATTAATAGTTCTGTGTGAGGACATGTGGTTTAATACCAAGAATAAATTATCTTTAAAACTGTTTCAAAGGGAAAGTTCTTTCATATTAAGAATGAAATACATTATGTTATTTAAAATAAATAAATAGATAAATAAAATTATAGATGAAGAATTGGAAAAGTGTTATATATAAAATGTGGTGCAAGAAATTTTGAGACTCATTACGAAATTTAAATTAGTTTATTTTTTAAGATTTTAAAATTCTTAGTTTTAGATTAAATTAAAACTTAGATTCAGATTCTCAATTCTAAATTAATAATTCTGTGTTTTGTATTTTAATCTAGGTCATAATATGTATACACTTTTCAAACAGTTTTTAGAAGCAGAATCGATGTAGCACCCTATAGCCAAAATTTTCTATGAGCAACGTTTTTTCGCTAAGCATCGTTAATATCGTATAAATTATATAGAAAGTTAATTTTGTAGTATAACTTTATAAGTTTGAAAATATATTATGGATGATAACATGAATTTCGTAGATGGAAAAATTATGTTATAATCTTACACTTAAATTTTGTGTTTTCCATACTTATAATCCGTATAATGTCTAGAAATATATTCAGAAGAAACATAAATGTGAAAAGTTACCAATACAGTCCTATTCTAAAGCTGTACCTAAAAAAACTTTTCGTTTCCTCTATTCATGAAAAGATTAATCCAATTTTTAATCGCATGAAACCAACTCAAAACAGTTCAATTAGCTAAGTTTTTAGTAATTTTGTTAAGTAAAAGTTTAAAAATTATAGAATATGAAAAGATAGCGTAAATTACGTAGATTCGAAAATTAAAGATGGGTTTAAATTGAAATTTTGGTTTTTGACAGTTTAAACCTATTATAATATCTAAAAATAAATTATTATGTATTAAACATGTACCTCAAAGATTTTTTTTTATTGGAAAAGTTGTTTTAACTCTTAGTTTCACGACGCAAGCATTTAAAATGCAAGTTCAGGTAGCTACGTTTTAAGTAATGAACAGTAAATGTAATTATTTGTTAAAATTTACAAAACTTTATTATTAATTTTGACAGTATTTAACAACATAAACAATAAGATAAGTATTTTACCAAAACAGCTGGTAATTTACCCATATATCTATACAAAGCATGGATGATAAGCTCTTTCTCATTTAGCACCCCCTCCCCTAGAAGCAAGTGTAACTTAGGAATACTACGGATCCGAGAAACAGTCCTCTTACTTGGTCCTCGGAATTTAGAAACATTGACAAGCCTGAGGACCCCCAGGCATAGCTTTCCAACATAATTTATATCGTTTGGACTCTCTAACATTCTGATTACGATACTATTTATCTATTTCACGTGATTCAGCTGTCGTTAATAAACACGTCGGACATTTAGCCGGCTATATCCAACAAACTCACAACCCTCTGTTTATGAGATGAAGCCTTTGCTAACTAAGCTACCGAGAATAAGGTGATAAGTATTATATAGAAAAAAAGGTAAGGAATTTTCAATATTGGGGATATGGTATTGAGTTGTTTGCTTCTATTGTTAGTTTCATATACATTGTTATATTGCTCCCATTGTTAATGTAAACTCCCATTGTTAATGTAATGTTTTTCTACTTCTATTGTTAGTGTAATATACTTTTTATACCTCTTCTATTGTTATATTGCTTCCATTGGTAACGTAATAAACATTTTTGTATTGCTTCTATTGTTAGTATAATATGAATTTTTATAATCATCTCTTGTGAATGCAATATACAATACATTTTTATAATACTTCTCCTGTTATTGCAATATATTTATTTTTGAACTTGTTTCTATTGTTAGAGTGATAAGCATTTTTATATTGCTTCTATTGTTAGTGAAATATACATTGTTATATTAATCCCATTGTTAGAGTAAACATTTTTACTGGTTCTATTGTTAGTAAAAATACTTTTTTATATTGTTTCTATTGTTATATTGCTCCCATTCTTAAAGTAATAAACTTTTTTGTATTGCTTCTATTGTTAGTGTATTATAAATTTTTATAATCATCTCTTGTGAATGCAATATACAATACATTTTTATAATACTTCTCCTGATATTGCAATATATTTATTTTTACCTTGTTTCTATTGTTAGAATGGTAAGCAGTTTAATATTGCTTCTACTGCTAGTGAAATATACATTTTTGTATTATAAAAAGGTGTTTTACACTAACAAAAGAAGCTATATAAAAATGCAATATAAATTTTCATATTACTCGTATTGTTAGTGTAAAATATATTTTTATTGATTCTATAGTTAGTGTAATATACATTGTTATATTGCTCCCACTGTTAGTAAGTGTTTTTACTGCTTCTATTGTTAGAATTATATACTTTTTATAGTAAGTTTTTTTTACTGCTTCTATTGTTAGAATTATGTACTTTTTATATTGTTTCTATTGTTATATTGCTCCAATTGTTAAGGTACTAAACATTTTTGTATTCCTTCTATTGTTAGAGTAATATACATTTTTATAATGCTTCTCTTGTTTGTGCAATATACATTTTTATATTACTTCTAATGTTATTGCAATATATTTATTTTTAAGTTTGTTTCTATTGTTAGAGTGATAAGCATTTTTATATTGCTTCTATTGTTAGTAAAATGCATATTTTTATATTGCTTCTATTGTTAGTAAAATGCATATTTTTATATTGCTTCTATTGTTAGTGACATATACATTGTTATATTGCTCTCCTTGTTAGTGTAATCCTCCTTCACTGCTTCTATTGTTAGTATAATATACTTTTTATATTGTTTCT
>CM063505.1:9280612-9291201 GCA_032207245.1 Pardosa pseudoannulata
AGACATGAGCATTATTAAGCATATTTAGGATGTCATGCAAGGTGCTGTTAAGAAGAGAACTCCATCACCTCGCACGTTTTGGGATTTATGGGCAGTCTTGCAAGATTTATGGTGTCAATTACCTCCATCATTACTTCAGACATTAGTCGAGACCGTGTTGCGTCTTGTTGCGGTACTACTATGTGCTTCTGGGGGCTCTACATTACTTACTAGTTTTGTACTAGTTTTTTTGGCTTATCACTATACACCCACCCACACCCACACACAGATATATATATATATACATATATATATGTATATACATATATATATATGTATATACATATATATACATATATATACATACCTATATATACATACACACATTCATCTATATAAATTTACGTATTCATTAAAACGTGCATAATTTATATTATTTAATAGTTATTTTTTTCAGCTCTTTACTGAAAGAAAACTTACCGACAATATATATTTATGTCTATTTTTCGAGAATTTTGTTATATGATGTTGAATTTAAAGCATAGATCAATCTTTTAGCAGGTACCCCTGCACAAATTTTACAAAATTTCTGTCAAATTCGACAAAATTTCTGAAGCATATTTTTTACATATGACAAGTCCTTTTCTCTAAACGTAGTGCAATTATCCATTCGACCTCTACTAAAATTGAAAAATTAAATTTGAAAATGGGTTATAAGTTAAATAGGAATTTGTACCACACTACTAAAAAATTTAAATGAATTTATGCTACTTTAAAAGGAAAATATTCAGGACAATTCCCTATGCACATTGCATATTCTACTTTTTTATATTTCCATTTGATCGCTTCTCATCTGCTTCGATCTATTTAAAATTCTGTCAATATATTAAACTGATGAACTATTTCCTGTACATTCCTGTCGGAGGGCTCGTAAATGAAGTCATTAGATTTACAATCACGAATTAGTCATTGATTTGACGTCAGCAGTTTTAAGCAATCCTCGCATAATCCTCCTCAATTATTGAGCTCATATATTATGCTCTTCTTGATATCCTTTGGAGAATTATCCACATTTCAAGTAAACATATGCACTGGTGTTTAGATGCAAAGCGAAGTGGCATTAAATATTTTCTTCCCTATATTTCAGTTGATAGCAGTGGGGAAATTTATACACTTTTTTAATCATTGTCGCAGAAAGCAACATTAAAATTTAGAAGACTATTCTCATAAATAAAGCTTCTTAAATATAAAATTATATGGTGATATAGAGGGTGTTTCAAAAATGACGTTAGTTGTGTTTATCATATGCGATGTAAAGGGCAAAAGGTTAACAGTATTACTAGCACAATTATTTTTAAAAAAGAGTTAACAAGAATTATATAATAACATAGCTAGTTTTATTTTAAATAGAATTGACCTCGGTTTTTTTAATTACTTAGTTGTCTTGTTCGATACGTATGTGTGATTACTAGCAACAGTTAAATTTAGTAAGTCCATAACACTTTTTTTACAATTTTTTCCAATATATTTTGAAAAATATTGGATTTTTTGCTTATAAATACGTTATATTTTAGAATGCATTGTAATTGATATAAAAAATAATATAACTTTAATTCAACCTTTCAGTTCGAGCATATAAGCGAATTTTACAACAAATTTGGTTTTTAATGCATTATTATTCCATATCGCAGATAAAACGTCTATAGGTCATTTTTATTACCCTTTCCCAAAATTATGGAATGTGCAATCCTGCATTTTTTAAAGAATATAACGGGAAATAAATTAAAAGAAAATACAAATCTGGAAATGAAACGAAAAATTACCATTAAAATTTTAGTACTTATAAAATAAAGCATTAGCAACATTCACCTACAGCATAAACTTGGAAAGCCAACTTGGTTTTATTATTATAAAGAAAAATAAATCAAATCATAACAGTAATCAATAACAAAACTAATTCTAGATTGAACTTAAGTGTCCTAAATTTGTTTTATATATAAATTATATAGTCGTCATACTGTACGAATTTGCTTACGAATTGAAAGGTATGAAAAAAAATACAAAGTACGTATCAAAATGAAATTATATAAATACATTTTGAAATATCCTAAAGTTAAAAAGAATGTCAAAAGTGCGATTCATTTTAAAACGTTTTATTAAGTTTTTAATCCTAATACTTTTAATACATTTTGGGTGATTTTAAAAGTATTTGACTTTTAATTAATAATTATAATTATTAATTAAATTTATAATTAATATATATACATATATATATATATATATATATATATATATATATATACATATATATATATATATATATATATATATATATAATTAAATATAATTAGATAAATATATAATTATATATAATTAGATAAGTATATAACTAAATATAATTAAATAAATATACTATTAATTCTATATTATACATAATTAAATATATAATTAAATTTGTTATATAATTAATAGTATTTGACATTTAATTAATAATTATGATATATGTAATGAATGTTTGTAAATATGTGATCAGATTAAATACATTCAAATGCGATTTTGAGTCAAAGATCGTTGAAAATTGTCTGAGATAAAAGACAATATAACTTCATCGAAATACATTCCAGTTTAAACGCAAATATGACAAAAACATTGCGAGTATTTTTTTCCTATTTTTTCAATTAAAAAAACTTTGTTTTTCAACATAAATGAAATAAAACAGTTTCTAGTAATACTTCATAAAGAATAATTTATTACTCTTTAAATATACCAGACTAAAAGAAAACAGATTTTTCTAAAAAAATGTATTTTTGAAGATAAGAAATTTATTGAATTACACTATGTTTTACACTCATATTGGAAACTTGGCCAAAATATGAATGTGATGCCATCAACCCACTGTAAAAGAACAGAATGGATAAAACATATTGCTCAGAAGAAACAAGATTTGAAAATAAATTTAACCTTTACAAAATATGCTTACTTCTCGTTTTAGTTATTTATTTATTTATCTTGAAAGTACGTGACTCTCCTTTTGATTAATGAAATGTAAGTGATATCGGACAGGAAATTTCATTTTGGTTTAAGTCCAAATACTAGTTGGAGATTTGTTATTTATTGGGAGATGCTTATAACACTGCACTAATATAGATTTTTTAGTTTGACTTCAAAGAATGTTGTCAGTTTTTTTACATATGCCAGAAAAACATAGGGACCATATAAAAATTTTAAAAAAAGTATTATTTTTAGACTAGCATATAGCCCGTCATATGGCGGGATCAGTAAATGTAAGTGATTTAGGAGAAATTTCATTTTGTTTAAGTTCAAATACTAGTTGGAGATTTGTTATTATTATTATACCACTGCACTATATAATATATATTTTTATATATATATATATACATATATATACATTTTTTTATATATAAATAAAACATAAATATAATTAAATAAATATGTATTAATTATATATTATACATAATTAAATATATAATTAAATTTAATATATAATTAATAGTATTTGACGTTTCATTAATAATTATGATATATGTAATGAATTTTTGTAAATATGTGATCAGATTAAATACATTCAAATGCGATTTTGATTCAAAGATCGTTGAAAATTGTGTATGTCTGAGATAAAAGACAATATAACTTCAACGAAATACATTCCAGTTTAAACGCAAATATGACAAAAACATTGCGAGTATTTTTTTCCTAATTTTTCAATTAAAAAAACTTTGTTTTTCAACATAAATGAAATAAAACAGTTTCTAGTAATACTTCATAAAGAATAATTTATTACTCTTCAAATATACCAGACTAAAAGAAAACAGATTTTTCTAAAAAAATGTATTTTTGAAGATAAGAAATTTATTGAATTACACTATGTTTTACACTCATATTGGAAACTTGGTCAAAATATGAATGTGATGCCATCAACCCACTGTGAAAGAACAGAATGGATAAAACATATTGCTCAGAAGAAACAAGATTTGAAAATAAATTTAACCTTTACAAAATATGCTTACTTCTCGTTTTAGTTATTTATTTATTTATCTTGAAAGTACGTGACTCTCTTTTTGATTAATGAAATGTAAGGGATATCGGACAGGAAATTTCATTTTGGTTTAAGTCCAAATACTAGTTGGAGATTTGTTATTATTATTATACCACTGCACTAATATAGATTTTTTAGTTTGACTTCAAAGAATGTTGTCAGTTTTTTTACATATGCCAGAAAAACATAGGGACCATATAAAATTTCAAAAAGAAAGGTATTATTTTTAGACTAGCATATAGCCCGTCATATGACGGGATCAGTAAATGTAAGTGATATCGGACAGGAAATTTCATTTTGGTTTAAGTAAAAATACTAGTTGGAGATTTGTTATTTATTGGGAGATGTTTATAACACTGCACTAATATAGATTTTTTTAGCTTGACTTCAAACAATGTTGTCATTTTTTTACGTATACCAGAAAAACATAGGGACCATATAAAATTTAAATAAAATGTATTATTTTTAGACTAGCACATAACCCGTCATATGACTGTACCAGTAAAATTTTTAATTTTCCAAAATTGTAAAGTCCCTTATACGGCAAGTAAAAATATGCTTTGTTTTTTTAGTTGAGAATTATATAATACCTGCTCAATAATTTGTTTACTTTTACTAAACCATATGTTAGTTGCCAACTTTAATTTATCTTCTCATATTACGTGATAGAATAGGCAGCAGGGGTTTTATTATTGACAGTGATTATTTGGCGATATACATGAATGATGTCCAAAATTTATCGAATAGATTGCAAATCGTGTGGTTATGTATTAAAAACAAACACACAAACGAACAAACTTCTTCATTTTCAAAGATATGTAATATATAGATATTTATTATTCCGGGAAATAGACTCCTATACTTTTATGAAAAGAATTTGTCGTTAATACTGGTGATAAAATCTTCATTACAACAAAAATAATCCATGATTAAATTTAAAATTATCACATATGTACCTAATCTATTATTTGAGCCAAATATAAAAGAAAATTATTTACGTAATATCTAAGTTCAGTGATAAAAAACGTGAAAATGCTGCAGACGATATTTAAATAATTTAAAATAAGAAATGATTAAATGAGATAGGTGGTCATAATGCTAGAAAAAATGCTATTTTTACCTATTTTTTATGTGAGATATTAATAAATTTAATCACCTGCTCTTAACTGGGAAAAATAGACCTTGAAATAATGGCATTAAAAGCTCGAGAGGGGGGACGAGGGGTATTTCGAACATTTTAAAGAAGACAGTATTTTTTGTTCTGGTATGAAGCATATTTATACCAATTTGTTTTAGAATCGGGTCGATAGGAGAAGATAAACTTTACTTGATTTGAATTTTGCTAACTCTAACTCATCAGGTACCTAATAGGGATGCCTCTATCCATACCAGGTCCAACCTCTTTATAAATTCGAAGACAGACGGACAGATAAATTAGACTATTATTATATAGGGGATTTGTAAAACTAACAAAGTAAACTAAACAAGATATGCATTTTCAGTAAATACTATTAAAATATTTTCAGAATATACATTGCAAATAAAAACTGTTCATAGAACATTTCGGAATTTTTATAGGACTTATATTGAAATTAATTTTTCAGTCTTTCTGGAACTTACTTTTTAAATTTGTCATATTTGCACAAATTAAAGAATATGAATACAAGATATGAATTTTCAGTAAATACTATTAAAATATTTTCAGGATATGCATTGCAAATAAAAACTATTCTCAGAGCATTTCGACATTTTTATTAGACTATATTAAAATTAATTTTTGAGTCTTGCTGGAATTTACTTTTAAAATCTGTCATAGTTGCAAAAATTATAAATACACAAACATATAGTTAAAATGCCATTTTAAATAACATTATGTATAAATATGCGTTAAAACATAAAGTAAATGTTCGATAAAATTGAAGGATTATACATCTACTCATAGATTTTATAGGTTGTATTTCATAAAATAGAACAATTGATAACTTAGGTATAAAAAATCGTACAATTTTAATGAATAATTAATTAAAAGTTGAAATATTTTTATTTTCATTTTACTTTGATTATTAGCTAATTTAACTGTAGTTATAGTTAATGTTTAATGAAATGTTTTCTATTAATTACAGTTTCACCTTAATGAAAAAATTTTTTAAAAATGAATGGACACAATTTTCTTTTAGTTTCCGAATTTCAATTTATAACATTTGGTTTTCTTTTGCAAACTAAAAAAATAAAAATAATTTTTACTTTTAATTGAAAATAATTTGTAACCTTCTAATAAAACAAAAAGTGAAGTACTTAAAGAAATTTCTAAATGGAACATTATTTAATTAAACATTATTTTATTTTATTATTTATTACAACAAAATTAAGAAATTAGTTTAAAATATGCATGTGATGCTATTCTATATTGATTCAAATGCTGGTAAAAATTATGCATGATCGAGATAGAAGAGTACAATTAATTTCAACGGAAGATATTTCAGAGTAAACAAAAATATGACAAAGAAATATCGAATAATTTTTTTTAAATTTTTCAATTTAAAATATTTGGTTCTCCTACACAAACTAAAAAAATTGCTAAAATATACTTACACTTTTTTGTTTGTTTATTTATTTATTTATCGTGCAAATACGTATCCATCCTTGTGATTAATGAAATTTAAGTGATATAGGACAGGAAATTTCATTTTGTTTAAGTACAAATGCTCGTCGGAGATTTATTGTTTATTGTGAGATGTTTATGACACTGCACTAATATAGATTTTTTTTTAGCTTGACAATTTGTCGACTTTTTTTACGTCGGCCAAGAAAACATAGGGAACATATAAAAATTGAAAATCAGATCTGACTCATATAGAAAATTAGTTTAATTGTTCTTTAAATTATTGTTGCCTACAAAGAAGGGTAAACATAAAAAGTGCGAGAGATATTAGATGTTTCATAATGTTGTTAGAGGAAGAAAATAAAATGAAGGCGAAATGCATTCATAATATTAATTAGACATCTACTGAAACAATGCTCCCAAAGTACTGTGAATAATTGATTTCATACAATTTCCTTTATGACTATTTTAACAGAAGTTATAGTTAATGTTTAATAAAATATTTTCAACTAATTACAATTTCAGCTTAATGAAAAATATGTAAAAAAAATAATGGACACAATTTTTTTAGTTTCCTAATTTTAATTTATAACATCTGGTTTTCTTTTGCAAACTAAAAAAAAGAATAAAAAATAATTTTTACTCTTAAATGAAAATAATTTGTAACCTTCTAATAAAACAAAAAGAGAAGTACTTAAAGAAATTTCCAAATGGAACATTTTTAATTAAACGTTATTTTATTTCATTATTTATTACAATAAAATTAAGAAATTGGTTTAAAATTTGCATGTGATGCTATTCTATTTTGATTCAAAGGCTGGTAAAAGTTATGCATGATCGAGAAAGAAGAGTACCATTAATTTGAACAAAATATATTTCAATTTAAACAAAAATATGACAAAGAAATAACGAATATTTTAATTTTTCAATTTAAAACATTTGATTCACCTACACAAACTAAAAAAATTTCTAGTATATATTCACGGAGATTCATTTATTATCCTTCATCTAAACCGAACAAACATTTTTTAAAGAAATGTATTTTTCAAGATAGGAAATTTATCGAATTACACTATGTTTTACACCTGTAGTCGAAACTTAGGCAAAATATGAAGGTGACGCTATCATCCGACTGTTGCGAAAAGGAAGAGGAAAACATATCGCTCTGAAGAAACAAGACTTCAAAATAAATTTAATTTTTCTAAAATATACTTCCACTTTTTTTGCTTATTTATTTATTTATTTATTTATCTTACAAATACGTATGCATCGTTTTGTTTAATGAAATTTAAGTGATATAGGACAGGAAATTTCATTTTGTTTATGTAGAAATGCTAGTCGGAGATTTATTGTTTATTGGGGGATATTTATGACACTGCACTAATGTAGATTTTTTTAGCTTGACAGTGTGACGACTTTTTTACGTATGTCAAGAAATCATAGGGAACATATAAAAATTGAAAATCAGATGTAACTTATATAGAAAATTAATTTAATTAATTATTAAATTATTGTTTCCTAGAAATGAGAAACATAAAATGTGGGACAGATATTAGAAGTTACATAATTTTGTTAGAGGAATGAAATAAAACGAAGGCAAAATGCATACATACCATGAATTAGATATCTACTGAAACAATGCTTCCAGAATACTGTGAATAATTGATATTATACAATTTCTCTTCAAATATTTTAATTTATTAAGGCGATGGTAGACTTTCAAATTATCTAAAATCGACCGAAAATTCGAATTCTCTATTTTAATGAATAGTAAAAGAATATATCTTTAGGATACGGAGAAAAAAGATTTTTTTCATTCCCATCATTTTATCATTATTTATGGGTATAATAAGTTTATCATTACTTATTGGTATAGCAATAATAACTTCAAATGCTGTTTACTCAGAAGTAAAATTTCCATTTATTACAAATGTTTAAAGTACTCCAGTCGCATTGAAAATAGATCATTGTCTCTGAAATTCCAGTATTATTTACGTTAGACTTTATAAAATAAAATCTAATTGAGACGGGTATGTTTTGAAGTATATAATATGTTAGTTATGCATTTTAATTAACCGCTATAACTGTTTATTCTGCAAAATATGAGTATCATCATCTTAATTATTATTTTTCTCTTTATATTTTCAATGAAAGTTTATGGAAACAACTAAATTTTTTTGTAAAGTCTATAAAGTATACTTAAATTTTTTTTATAATATTTTATGCAAAAGTGACGCGGCTGGAGCATTTCAATTAAACTAATTATGAAAAGATTAATAATTAATAACTCCAAAACTAATTAATATTTTGCCTTGAAATCTTTAAAATATTTATATATTAATAGTACTAATAACACAGTCAATTTTCAAGGACATTCATTTAAAAGAAAAAAAATTTGCTCTAAAGGTCCACTGTAGCCTTAACTGCGTTAATTAATTTTTAAAGTATTTCATTACAGGATACATATACATTTTAAATAACAAAGAAATATATAAATCTTTAATCATTCCTATTCAAAGAATTTTTAAGCAAGTAGGGCTGTAACGGATTTCTACGTATCAAAGTATATGAAATATGACAATAATTAGTAAACAATTTACAAATCGGATTTATAAATTTATAACATCATTAAAGAATAAAATATATATTTATTTTCATTTAATTGAATAATTTTGAAAAACATGGTTATAGATAAAATATCACGTGGACATAATCTGACAGTGCTCACAGTGTTCTGTAGCGCAATCTATTGATATAATATATATATATATATATATATATATATATATATATATATATATATATATATATATACATAAATTAAATTTTTAACTGTGCCGATGGATGTAACGTGAAATTTGAGTAAAGAACTTCTTCTTTTGCTCAGCGCAAGCGATATTGCAGATCACGAGACTTTATCGGCGTTTATGTACATTTTAAGCTTTTTTAAAAGTGTTACCATATTGCACTTGAACTAAATCAGAAAAAGTGCATAATAAAAGGTAATTTTATTCCGTATTTATTTGCATTTGTTAACACTCTATTTTTTATTAGAAAGTTTTGATTAATGAAATGTAAGTGATATCGGATAAGAAATTTCATTTTGTTTAAGTCCAAATGTTCTTCGGGAGATTTATTATTTATCGAGAAATATTTATGACACTCTTCTAACATAGTTTTCTTAAGTCCACCGTTAGAGAAAGTTGTGAGATGTATTTTTCGTTCTTCAAAAAATACAGAAGCAACAAATAAATCATATATAACATATGTATATTTTTAGAATTATAAAACTGATAAATTTAGGAAATTGTTATACATGTTTAGTAAAAACTATTAAATACTATTCCTCTTATTGATTATTATTTCAAAAATGTTTTATATATTAACGATTATTATAAATATAAAAATCAAAGATAAACAAATTTTATACGTGATTGTTTCTACATTTTTTAATGTAATGTTATTGCAGTACATCTTAAGAAATATGCTAACATAATTTTGCATTTTCTATTCTTACAAATATGAATTCATGCGTAGATGTGTACGAGCTTAGATAACAACTTAACTGATGTATGAATTATATACAAATTAGAGATAATTCAAATAAAAAAGAGTTAATGTCAATCAAAATATATGTCAATTTAGCTGCATTTGCTTTCATATCAATATAAATATAAAATCGTGTAAGCATTTGATAGACTGTTTCTATTATTAAGAAAGCAAAAGTTTTTTCAAAATTATGACCTTGATTTCTTACATTCAGGTCGAACATTTCCCCCCAATATTATATTACATGCATAAACAGTAAAAGTGGGAGTTACATGTATTTAATGATTCTACAGGAATATAAATTATCTTTCTTGATAAAAATAATGCATCAGAGATATTAATCTGAAGGAGAATGGGTATGCATATATACTATTATAAATACAAACGTGATACAGTGCAAAT
>CM063505.1:9291301-9363801 GCA_032207245.1 Pardosa pseudoannulata
CGTAGGTTGTTAAAACATACTTCTAATCGAGAACCCCGTACTATGATCGCTGTATTAATCCATTAAAAAATGAGCATTTTCAGGAACCGAAATCCAAAAAACGGTTGTTTTTCACCAAAAACTTATAATTACGGTTTAGCTGTACTATTATAAATAGAATCACACAAGTTCTATGTTTCATTTACACCGCGTCACACGGCTTTTTGACCTTGAAGCACGTGTTGCGAGAATCAACTGATAACGCTTCTCTCCTCTTTGTCAGAATAAAATTGTGGACGCGCCAAAGAGGTAAAAATATGAGAAAAGGGAAGAAATCTTTCCGATTATCGTCAAAATTTAATTATTATTATTTTTATTATTTATTTAATTTATTATTTTTTAAATTTTAGAAAAAAAATCTGTGTTTAACAATCTCTGTTTTTTGAACAAACCCACAAAAATTTTCGTATTAGAATCATCCCTAAATGAGAAACTTAGTTATTTTTTGTAATTGGACCTTTAAGAAATTTTGCTCCAAATTACATTTCCAAATCCGATGCACCTCACCCCCCCCCCCCGTCGTGCAGCAGCTACTTACGGTACTTATCAGTATCAGTTTCTGGAAACTCGCTCAAGGTCAGTTGTTGTGGACAGAAGAGCACTCCCTTCTCCTCTTCCACCCCACCCCCCTACAGCTATTCTTTGATGATTAGCCCACATCACCTTCGACTGCTCACCAATCAATGTCAAAGCTCTCCTTTTCTTTCATTTAACGGGAAATTACTATAAACTGTATGATGGTGAAAGAAAACGAAAGATAACTAACAAACTTTGCTTAGCGGGATCGTTGTTACAAAAGATGGGGAAATGATTTTTGGAGCGAAAAAAATTTTTGTTTTGGAGCAGTCTGGCGCAATTTACCTAAAAAATGATAGTTTTGGAGCAGAATGGCTCAAAGATGTCGTATTGGCCCAGTCTGGCGCAATTGAAGCAGTTGTTCCAACCGTGTGCTGCATATACAGTGCAAACGTAATATGCATTTTATCTTTTTACCATATTTTTTTGTTTTTTACTTGCACAAATACGAATTCACACACAGAGATGTATAAGAGCCTAAATAATATGCTGAGTTGTTGCATAAATATTATAGCCCTTTAAATTAACAAATGGGGAACATTCAATTGATAGGTTTGTTGGCTGATTGGATGAAATTTAGTGAAAATTCCTCTTGGGATAAACTGCACCAAGAAAGGCGGACATTCAATTAATAGAGAACTGAACAATGGTCGAAAGGTGGGTCCGCTACTCTTCAATACTAGAGTTTGTTGGTTCGAATCCCAGCGATAGGATGGATGTTTGTAGATGTTCATAATCGGTCTAACGCTTTAAGAACTAGTCTCATTGGCCATAGTGCACTAAAAAAGTAGACCGTAGCTCTCCGCACCAAGCGATCCAAATAATGGGAAAGTTGTGTAGTATACTCCAGTTTAACTACCTATGTCTTCATATGGATATAAGTTAAAATTAAAATCTTATAAGCAATTGTGAGACTGTTTGCTTTGTTGAGGAAACAAAAATTCTTATACATTCCGAGGATGGTTTTGAAGACTAGATCAGAACATTTCACAGCAATATTGTATGAAACTTTAATCACTAAAGATCAAAGAACTTTACATTTAATGACTGCAAAAGAGTAATGAAGTCCATCAGAGATATTAATCTCGAGGAGAGTAAATATATATATGCATGCATACATACATACATTATAAATATATATATATATATATATATATATATATATATATATATATATATATATATATATATATATATATATATATATATATATATATATATATATATATATATATATATTAGTTATTTTATCTTCATAACTTGATACTTTCAATTTCAATTTACAATTGCAGTATATTTTGATAAACATGTAATTATATTTTTGTGTTTTCTATGCAAACATAGACGAGCGTAAATAATGTGCTGTACAAAGTATATAACTAATTACACCGAGAAACTGGTGAACACTCTAATGATAGAAACGTTTTGCAATATACGTCAGTTTAACTACATATCTCCCATTTCAATATAAATATGAATTCGAATCTTACATGCAGTTGACAGACGGCTCCCTTTATTGAGAAAACAAAAACCCCGTCTCAGTTCTGAGCATGATTCTGAAGAATAGGTCCAAACATCTCTCCCCATTATTACAATACATGCATTTCTAAATACTAAAGGTTAGAGTAATTTACATTTAATGACTGCAGAAGAATCCGAAGTCTTCTTCGAAATAAGACACAATCAAGGAGAGATATCACACTCAACGAGGGAGTTCAAAAACTTAGAAATATATTTATCTTGCTTTGCAAGTTTCCTACCAACTCCCCGTTCTCTCATCGTTTATTAAGAGTGCACTCTCATTGCTCTGCTCGCTCTCCTCCGAGCTATAAATCAGGGAAAGTAATTAAACCTAGAAGGCAAGACTATTTAAGAAAGGACTGTATGCATGCCTCAATGGAAAAATTAGAAACACAGAGATTAAAGTCACTGCGTTTTAAATGGAACTTCTTAAAAGTTTGCCGTGCATTTCTCTGCTGCAGGAACTCCTATTGTTAGTTTTTTTTTTCTTAATGGAATGCAGCGTTGTAATTGTACTTCCTGGAGAGGATATTTAACCATATTCTAATTACGTTTTTTTATAGCTCTATTTTGGAGCTAGGGGAATATTATATTCGGCGTTATTTTTTATCAAAACTTTGAGCTTCATTGCTATTTTGTATAACATTAATTACTTTTAAAATTCTACATTTATTTAAATGCATAATGTTTTGCTTGTTTTGGGGAGGGTTCGTATATACTGCATTCCTAATGATGCTTTGTCTAATTTTGTTATTCTCGTAAAACTGCTTCACGATGAGAGATAGTACCTGTTGTTCTTGACGTGATATTAGGCTCAATGTTTTCTAAAAAATATTCATCTTTTTAATGATATGTGAACAACACACTTGTAGTATTTTTACGCTCACAAACATACAAATACACGTACTTATTGCTTCAAGGAATTAAAATTAAATAAACCCAGATTTTGCTATAATAAAACGAATGGTGAGGATAAAATCTTAATTGTTTTATAAATTATTAAATATTTAAAAAGATGTCATATTGAAAAATTTCCATAAATATCCTTTTTACATATAATTTGTATAGTTATCTTTATGGGATGCATTGTAGTGTTTAAAAAATGTGTGTGGTCTTAAACATGCTCACAAACATGCAAATACACGTACTTATTGCTTCAAGGAATTAAAATTAAATAAACATAGATTTTGCTATATTAAAACGAAAGATGAGCAAAGTATAAGATAAAATCTTAACTCTTTTATAAGTTATTAATTATTAAATATTTAAAAAGATGTAATATTGAAAAATTTCTATAAACATCCTTTTTACATATAATTTGGTTAGTTATCTTTATGGGATGCATTGTAGTCTTTAAAAAATATGTGGTCATAAACATGCTCACAAACATGCAAATACACGTACTTACTGCTTCAAGGAATTTAAATTAAATGAGCTTCCAGATTTGGCTATAATAAAACTGAAGATGCGCAAAATATACGATAAAATCTTCACCCTTTTATAAGTTATTAACTATTAAATATTTAAAAAGAAGCAATATTGAAAAATTTCCATAAACATCCTTTTTACATATAATTTTTATAGTTATCTTTATGGGATGAATTGTAGTCTCTAAAAAATATGTGGTCATAAACATGCAAATACACGTACTTATTGCTTCTAGGAATTTAAATTAGTTAAACCCAGATTTTGCTATAATAAAACGAAAGATGAGCAAAGTATAAGATAAAATCTTAACTCTTTTATAAGTTATTAATTATTAAATATTTAAAAAGAAGCAATATTGAAAAATTTCCATAAACATCCTTTTTACATATAATTTGTATAGTTATCTTTATGGGATGCATTGTAGTCTTTAAAATATGTGTGGTCATAAACATGCTCACAAACATGCAAATACACGTACTTACTGCTTCAAGGAATTTAAATTAAATGAGCTTCCAGATTTTCCTATAATAAAACTGAAGATGCGCAAAATATAAGATAAAATCTTCACCCTTTTATAAGTTATTAACTATTAAATATTTAAAAAGAAGCAATATTGAAAAATTTTCATAAACATCTTTTTTACATATAATTTGGTTAATTATCTTTATGCGATGAATTTTAGCCTTTAAGAAATGTTTGGTCCTATCATAAGCATTTACTGAAAATAAAGTTAGACAAAAATTATTGATACTTAACCCTATAAGCGTCTGAGCCGGCTTTTCCCCATTCATGAAAACGCTGTTAAAGGAGCCGAACCGTCTTTTTCTGCTTTTTCCTTCCCCTTAGAAATTTCTTTGATTAACAAGGGGGAGGTGCTGCGGTTGGAAAGAAGAAGATAACTGGTGCATTTCGGGAATAGATTGTATGTCTTTTTTTTTTTTAACTGGATATTACAGTTTAGTGTGTTCTATTTTTATTTCATTCAAATTTAGTTTTGACTATTTTACTTTATTTTATTTTAGATTATCTAATTTTATTTAACTTTATTTTAGATTGGTTTATTTTATTTTAGTTTAGTTAAGCGTAGATCATTTTAGTCAAGTTTATTTTATTCCACTGTTTAGTTAGTTTTTTAGTTTACTCTAGTTTAGCTTAGTTTTGTTTAGGTCATTTTCATTTATTTTATTTCATCTATATTTGTTTAGATTGATTCACTTTATTTTATTTTAGATTAGTTTAGCTAATTTCACTTTATTTTAGTTTAGTTAAGCCTAGTTCATTTTAGCTTAGTTTAGTTTATTTCACTGTATTTATTTTAGTTTAGCTTATTTCACTTTTATTTGTTTTTAGATAACTTTAGTTCATTTCACTTATATTAACTTTATTTTATTTCATTTAGTTTTAGTTTAGTTTAGTTTTATTCAATTTATTTTATTTTATTTTGTTTTTTATAGCTTACTTCACTTTAGTTGCAATGTTTTTACTTTATTTTATTTTAATTTAGTTTAGTTACTTTATTACTTTGTTATTCTCGGACATACAACGCTCGGACATGCAGTGATGATTTTAATTGTCGTCAGGCTCTGAAACTCAGAAATATGTTTATGTTGTTTTATCCTTTAATTTTTCGTAAATTTTTGTTCTGTCAATAAATAAATTTATTTTGTCCAAGATTTCCGGAGGAATTATTTTAATTACATGCATCCCAGCGACCGTGTTCGAACATACCTGCCCCAGAACAGGGTGCTATTACAGACACTATTGGTGGTTTAAACTATTATAATTCAACAAAAAAATATCTGCACATTGTTATTCACCATGCCACTAGGTTTATTTGGACTTTCGCCTCAAAGAATGTAAACACCGATACCTATATAAACTGTTTAGGACAAATTTTTCGACATCAAATGCCAAAGAAAATTTTCAGTGATAGGAATGTTTCTTTTACATCATCCAAATTCAGACACTTCTTGAGAAATAATAATATTAAACAGCTTCTAACTACCTCCCATAGGCCGCAAACAAACGGTAAAAATGAACGAGTAGATCAGACCTTAATAACTAGACTTAAATGTAAATTAAATTCATATCCCGGTAACAATTCGTGGACCAAATTATTACGTGAAGTAACTGATGACTATAATGACACCCCTCACACTGTAACAAAATTCCCCCGTCTTATTTAATGCATGGAAAATTACAATATCAAAAATTAAAAGATAATCAAGAAATGTATCCTTCAATCGAAGAAGCTAGGAAAATTGCTAGAGGAGTGGAAGAAATCATGAAATAAATAAAGATACGACACCCATTTCAAAGAATCTAAATTTAAAGTAGATGATAAAGTAATACTAGAAAGATTTTTTCATATCCAAATACCCCAAAGATGAATCCAGTGTTATTTTAAAGCAACTTTCAAGTGTAAATTTTGAGATTGACAAACCCAATCCACTTACTAAAACAAGAAAGTGAAATAGTACATTCAACTAGACTTCGACATTTTAATCCTGCAGAAAATTTTAAATTAAATGTTAAAAAAAAAAAATTCAATTTGTAGTCAAAATTATCCCAAGACAGAGAAATTGAATAAAACCAATGAACGAGGAAAATAAAGTTATTAAAATTCGATAGCACGCTAGGATGAAAACTTTCAGTCCAACCAATAGAGTGTCTGTGACCTTGATCAAGAGAGAAACTGGAAAGCGAAGAAGCGCTTGCAGATTGTAAAGTTTGACTGTGACCTCTAAATTATCATGACATGGCAGTTTCGGGTCGACCTGAATTACTGGAGTTTTCAAACTATGTTTTCACGTGATGTTGGAATGCAAAATGTAAGAGTTGTTTTGACTGTAAGATTGTGAACGGGATTTATACAGTACCTTAAACAGATGGGTCGACACTCGTGAATTGAATTGTTTTTTTTATACTTTAGCTGAGTGCGGGCTTTGATTTGAAGAACTGCTCTGCTGATTACGAGTTACGATATACAAAATAATATTATGATGTTTTATGTGTTATATTTCTGTTCATTTTTTATATTTAGTCAATGTGCAATTCATCGTTTTTCAGTTTTTGTTTTTTATTAATTGTAGTGAATCTAAAAAATAATCAGTTTGAGGTATCTTTATGACTTTCATATTTTACTATTACTTCTAAATATGTTTTTGATAACTTTTATATTATAAATTTTGAACTTAGTAATTTTGAGATCCTGCTATATAAAAGTGAATTGCACAAATTATTTGATTAAAAGTGTTCAAGTATTTTATATTTTTACATTTTTCATATTCGTTATTTTTCATAATAATTATAAATGTGTTTTATATTTTCTGAATTTATGGTGTTTTATTTTTAAAAAATAATTGAATGTTTACAATAGAAGAAATATCTAATTTGATTAAATGAGGAGAATTTTCTTAGAATAGGTAATGTTTTCATTTTAAGTATGAAAATTGGATTGAAATTTAAGAGATAATGAAGTTTTTACGTCTAAATTTCTAATGTGAATTAAGTACAGGGTAGTTAAAAACAAACAATGGTTCGAAGAGAAGTTCAGTTTGATTTTCAGTGTGGGATTAATTTTTTTTTCTAATATTTAACTCGGGAGAGATCCTCTGCAAAGTCAATGAATAGCTTAGCCGAGTTCTAAGTCGTTTTTGCTCTTCAGCTTCCTCTAGGTCATGAACGGTCATCCCGTCATCGCCTTCGAGGCAAGCCCCTTCCACTCTCTGAGATATCCTTTGAAGTTCAATCTGATTATTTCGTTTCGGTTTTTTCACACTGAAGATGAGAAACGTTTGCAGCTGATCACGATGTGGGAAACTGTCCACCCGCGTACCTCTGATCTTTGGTAGAGTAAAAAAAAAGTTTCAAAATGTTGTTCAGAAATGTTATAACGTTGGAGAGCCCTGTCACAAAAGCAATAGGTAGTCGCCTCCCACAGAGGGATGAACCTTTTGTCGTTTTGTGTGAGCACCCTCGTGGTCACTAACAATTTTTCACGTTGGTTACCACAGAGGGCAGCCATTTTTCTTCTCCTATTTTTTTTCAGTAAAATTTTAATAAAGTTTAATTTGTACATTTTGAGTTAAGTTTTGCTTAAGAAAAATATTGAATTTCATAATGATAAACTTTCTTAAATACTTGTTTACTGTAAAACTTCATTTGCTTGTGTTATTTTGTTTGTGTTTATATTCATTGCATATTATCTTTTCATTGTTTAATTGTTTATATATTGATTCTGTATATAGTTTTTGTGATGGTGCAGGAGAATCAGTTCAACTGAATACATTGCTAGTTTTCAAATTTTGATATGATTGTGTAGAATTATTGATGATGGGTTACAGAATAAGCTTCCGACTCTGTAACCCTGATGTCTCCAATTCTCACACATCGAAAAGACAGTTTGTGACTCTACTACACTAATTTTTTTCGTTTTATGCTACAATTTTATTAACTCTCTTTAAAAGTAATTTTGATAATCATATATTTGTACTATTATAAGTTGTTAAAATGTCACCCATCAGCAAGACGATTTTCTTTTTTTTCGGGGTGGGGATCTGTATTATATAAAAATCAATTAACTCTAATATTTCTTTAAAAACCTCCTCTATCCCATTTTAATTTAATTAAACCTTTTTCCCAGCCTCTAAATAGCTTAATAAAAGGGGTGTTTTCAACTTAACATTCCTTTCTGTCCTAAAACTGTAAACTTTCTGTCTATACAACAGTTTCCCAGCTGTTGGCGGAACATGGTTTCGCGTTTTGCTGATATTGCATTTAATTCGCTTATTAAGTTGTTTTTTACAGTAGGAAAATTCTTTCTGTCATCGCTCTTGGGTGCACCTCTGTCCGATCAGAGTGAACTCTGTGGCTTTTGGTTGTATGTTGTCCAGTAGAATGGATGTGCGTTGTTGCCGCTCTGGAATAAAGTTTAAATTAGACTTCTGCGTTCTCTTCAATGTCGGCCTGACTGCATTTTTATTATTGCTAGCTGTTGAGCTTTCTCCTTGTGAAGGAGTTTTATAAAAAATGGATCATATATAAGATAGTAAAACAGACACTGATGGAAGAAAAAAAGTTGAAATTCGAAAATACTTATTGTATATTTTCTGCAAGATTATTTGCTGTGTGAAAGTAACTAATAATTAACTTATATTCTCCTTTACATATAATCTTGCATTTTATGTCAAAACTATAAATTAAGTGTGGTCTATAGAATAAAAAATATATACATAATGAATGTGATATCAACACTATTTTAAAAACAATCACTTAAAAAATAATTAAAAAAACATTTTAATTTGAGAAATTATTAAACTGTTAGATAAAATGTGAAAAAAATAATTGGTTGAAAATTTATCATGATAAATTTTCAATCAATTATGACATGGAGAATTAGCAACTTATTTGTCACTAAAAGGGATCAAACTAAACATGTTGCTTATTAAACAGGTATATGTCACATGGGTTAATGCCTTAAGACTACATTTAAAGTTAATTGCAGAAAAACAATTCGCTCTGAACATTTCATTTAATATTCAAACTTCTGACAACTGCTGCAAAACTTTAAGCGGTATAATAGGCATTCATCCGTGAGAATTGTTCTGGTGAAATGACGTTAAGCATTATATAATCATAAACCGTATTTTTGCACAAAAGTTAAGAGACATTCCTTAGTGGAGGTATTGGAACGAAATTTTAGTTTATCAGTCGTATTTATATTATCTTTTCTCTTCATTCTTATATGGTTGAGTATAAGCATATTGTTTTCCTAAATTCAAAGTACGGAACAAGGGAACTTGTAAGTTAGTATTTGTAATATTGATTAGCCTTATTTTCCCAATTTATGTTTTAGCACATGCTGTTGTCACATGTAGAGTCGTCTTCCCTGACAATGTGTTTAAAAAGCAAATGTGAAACAAGTCACTTTTGTTGACCGATCAAGAAGATTCTTAGGAAATAGTATTATCATTTCTGCTGATGCTCTACAGCAGATGTTTTTTAACTTTATTTCCCGTCTGACAAACAGGAAATTTCTAGCGGGAGCCGTTTTAAAAAGGTATGATTCTTAGTATTTATTTATTTTGCTGCAGTCATAAGCAGTATAAATAATATTTTACACTAGAAAAGGCAACAAATTCAAAGTAGTTACATTTGATGCAATTTTTGGCTTTGCATATTCACTAGTTTTTTAAAGTCAAGCGTGTATGGTATTCCCCATTTTATTACCTTAGAAATTGCTATAGTTAAATGGAGATTTGATGGTTGATTTAATGGTGTTCATTGTTGATAAAGATTCACATAAACGTGGCATTGAAAGATTTAATTTGTACATTTCTTTATCTCCTGCTAGATTTGAAATATTTTTATCAAGTCCGAATGATTTCAATGAGGTATATGTCTGACTATTAAAATATCAACTTCAAATGGAGATGTTTCTTCCGGAATAGCTTTTCTCATGGAATTTGGAACTTTAGAAATATTAATTTGAGGACTGCTGGGGTTTACAAAAAAAGAAGGTATTGTTTCAATCGAAAATTTTGCTGGAATCTGTTTTCGAATTGTTGGACACGGTTAATACAGCGGGGGAGTCACGGGGTTAAGATCCCTGCTCTACGGTATGTTGGCTCTTATTTAAGGTAGAACTCTTACATTCTTATGGTGTTCTTGATTTAAAGCATTTGCTTGCATCTTTACCTTGATTTTAACTCTTATGGTATCTCTAAACTGACTAGAATCTGAACCTCTGTTTAAGATGAAACGACAAATGACTTTAAAGCTACTAAAATTAGATGCAATAAGTTATATTGGCTTTATTTTTATCGTGGAACGGAGGTGTTTGATAACGTTTATTTCCCTTCAGTAAAACCAGCTTTGATGTTCATGTTTTCTAGGTATAGTGTTTTCTCTTTATGTACGACTTCCAAAGTTCGAGGCGTATTATTAATATCTGATTGCTGTTCATCATACGGCTTGGTACGCCCCTATTTTTAGGGCTAATATTTTATTCAGTTTTCTTGTAAGCCATTACCGTAAGGTCTCATGCTAGTATAGATACTTCTACTTAACGCACTTTTAATTTTAAATACTTTTTGAACTTAAGGTTTAACCATTTTTAAGGTTATAAAGCCAACGATTTTTCTCTTCTTCAAATTCCCTCTTATTTTGTATCTTTAATTACTCATTTATTTTAATTTATTTTTTTATACAATATTTGTAATTTTGCTTGTGCTGTAACTTTTCAAGTAGTTAACGATCATAGAGAAGTATTGGGAAAACTTTATGTTAACATATCTCTGTAGGTTCTATAAACAACAAACTTCTTTCTTGACCCCATATATTGTTAAAGCACTTTATACAAATTTATCTCCTATGAAAACATTTAAAAGTCAAGTTTGTATGATTTGTAATGTATTTAATATTTTCAATAATGGAGTCCGTGAAATATGTCCCTTTTCAAAATTGTATAAAGTCCTTTTATTTGTAATACATATTTATATTTACGCCTTATTTTTATCTAAATATATACTCGTTCAAAATAAATTCCTGGGTGATCAGATATTCTAGCGTCTAAAATGTTACTTCAATTTACTGTAACTCTTAATATTGTAAAATTTCAGTTTTTAAAAATATTGGGTTTAGGAATATTACTTTAATTTTGTATTTCGTATCTTATAACATAACTGTGGTTTAATGATATGTACAGATGCGTAGTACACCACAAATTGTTTGTCATAATAGATTTGTAATGCCCTTTCGAAGCTATGTACAGTTTTTAATGCATACAACTTTTTTAACTATCCACTTTGGTTCCGAATGGCTTGAGATGACTATGTTATCTGATATTAGTTCTGGCTATTTGAGATTGCCTGTGTTTTCACTGTTCTAATACTGCCCTCATACGACTAGTGTTGGTTTGATTGGAATGAGTTAGAAAAAATGTAATAATTTAAAAATGAAGAAAGTTAGGATTACTGAACGCTTGAATTCATTGTTTAGATTTGTGAATACTACCCCTAAATTATGTTAAAATATGCTTATTTGTCGAATTATTAGTATTGTTGAGCAGCACTGCTTCATTTGGAATTCGTATGTCAATTCACAAATTCAATAGTCGAGTAATTTTAAAAATTTTAATTTCTGTTCTAATTATCGTAAAAAAAACCCTTAAAAGCCTAATTTTAATGCTAGATTTTACAATGGAGGGTAATTTATAAAATTCTCCCCCCCCCCTTCCGAAAAAAATATTCTTTTTTTAATGCAGTACTTTACCTGTGCAAGAAATAAAAGGATATATAATGCAACTGTTCTTGAGACAAATCTAAAGGTATTAATTGTAAACAACATGGTGTATATAACGTTATTTTGTTCGTTTTCATCCGTAAATAGGTATGTACTGAAAGTTGGACAAATTCTTATCTTCGAATCGACATGTGATGTAGCAAACCTAAACTGTTCGGATAGTTGGCCAGAGAAAGCGAGTAAGAAGAGCCACGAAGTTACGAGAGCTTTTATAAAATTGTAAATTCTGTGAAGTTAATTTTCACTTGTTTCGTGCATGAATTAATTAATTCTATATAGTTCTTAATATTAAATTCTGTAGATTTTTATGTTACTTTAAACTATTCTAAAGTTTTCTTCCGTTAGTTTGCATTTATATCTGTTTTCACAGGTGCTACTGTTCTTAATTCCTGTACAATGAACATGCAAATACAAAAATCGTACTCAAAATTCGATGCTAGTAACTTCAAACTTTTTCGTTAAAGGGGAAAGGCTTGGATTATCCTAACTTTTGATAAAGTCAAATAATACGTACGTGACTGTACCAGTGTTAAAATTGTTTTCGAAAACGTATAACTACTGATTAAGGTATTTTAAAGTAAATGCGCAGAGTTATGTAAATACATTATATAATGTTTGAATAATATATCATTGTAGGTTGAATAACATGTTTCATGCAATTTTTAATTCACTATTTTTGTCACGATGCGTAATTATCTTACAATACTAGTTGTCAAAGTTTGACTTCTGTATGACAGCTAAATCAGGAATTGGCTAGTGTTAGCCTACCAAGCTCAGAGTTATTCTGTGTTTTCAAGATAAAATAACTTTAGATTCGTGTCGTTTTGTGCTACCTATAAAACTGGCTCTGTATTTAAAGCATTTTGCCGGTAGGGGTTTTCTAATGTTTAGTTGTGTGTGTGTGTGGGGGGGGATGATTTGAAACAAATTTGAATCCTCCATTCATCAAGCAACTTGGGAAATTAACTTGGCATCGTTAAATTGTCCGCCATCTCTTAAATCTCACTCCCTCAGGAAATAAATACATATAGTACTTGTATTTTATCCGAAGTGACTTGCCTGAGAGTGTCTGCTGATGTTCTACAGTAGTTTACCATTGTATAAGGTACAATATATTGTAGTTTATTTGATGGGAGTATTATATTATACCAGTTTAGAGACCTTGCCTGTACTTTTACCTCGATTTTATGACTGACAGAATTTTTAACCAAAGTCGTATATAAGTTTGTTTTTAACTGAAAGAAGCGATAACTTTCTAACTATTGCAACTCGATAGATATAGTATTACATACTTTTGTCATAATATCCATGTTTTTCCTAACGTTTATATTCGCTCACTACAACAAGAAAGGTTTAAAGTTTAAATATTTTTCATTATTGTATCATAACCTTATGGACATCCTACAAAAGTTGAAAGTGTATTACTTTTACTTCTTCATAAACTTTCTATTAAGTCTTTTTACTTAACTTGATATGTTTTTGTAGACAGTTTATACTGTTGTCTTAAGATACTGCAGGCCTATGTTTGATAGTATAAACATTTATCCTTTATATATTTTAGTTTTATGTATTAAATGCTTTTTTAACTCAAATCAGCTGTCATTTTATTTGACAAGCTGACGCATCTTTAAGTATTTTTTAATTCATGAAGTACATAACTAAAGTTTACAAGATATTTCTATTTCTGTTGATTATATTAACTTTCCGAATTTTTAAGAATCATAAACTGATGTTCTAAACCACCACTGATATATATCGCTGAAATTTTTGCCATCAGCAAACCTTAACAACTCGCTCTTGTAAATTAAATAGCGATCTATATATATTTAAATCTGGTAGTACATTTTTGTCTTCTATAAAAGCATTTAGAATTCAAATTTATATAGGTTCGCTTACTTTTACATTGAATATATAGGAAATGCTTAATATTTTCAGATCGGTAATGCATGAAATTAGATACAGCTTTTAAAATCCTTTTTCCCCGAGATCTTAGTTTACCTAGGGTGCATAAAACTGTTGTTATTGCCTGAAAATAGTTAGTCAAAGTTAAACCCTCTGCTACGAAACTCGCAACTTTCCATCAGGATACTCTGGCTTTCAATATCATAAAAGTATGTTGTTTTAGAATGTTATCTATCAGTACAGTTAAGTAGCGTTGATTGTTAGTTTTTTTTTTATAATTGGGTATTTGTGGTATTTAGATACATGTTTATTAATGCAAATTGTTTTCCGACATTAATGTATAAGCCTTTATTAGACGCTCTATTAATGTTTAAATGGATATAAATTTTAGTTATAAACTTTCGAGTCGAAAGATTTAAGGTGCCTATGTAATGTTAATTACTGTGGCTGTGTGTGTTTACTGTCCTATGATCATAGACTTAAATTGACTAGTGTTCAGTTTATCGGTAGTGTTTAAATATATGAATGTATAAATATAGAAGATGTGGTGTAGTTTAACAAACATTAATTATGTTAAATATATTTCATCATTTATTTGTACAGTTAAATTGCTTTTTACTTTTGGATTGAGTTTATATGTAAATTGATATTGAAGTTTTGCTACTAAATATTTTAATTTTTATAGTCTAGCTACCGTAGAAGTAAATACTTAAAAGCTTAACTTTGCTGCTTAATTTTACGTTGTGGGAAATTTTGAACTCTTCCCCTTTTTATATTTTTTTAATCTGTGAAAAAACTTCATATCCGAAAAACTTCTGGGTGAACTAGGGATCTGGGAATGCCTTGCAGTTTGGTTTCACAAATTGTCTAACAGTATATGATTAGTTAAGCGTTCTAGAAGCAATGTGCATGAATATAGTAATTTAAATGAATGTTTGAGCACTTGGTATAGTTAAATTGAAATTACTCCTAAATTATGTTACCATCAAACGTTTACATGGAATTTGATATTCTAGCAATTTAAAGTAAAAGCTATTTCTATTTTAATTAGCATAGAGGTTATTTGTAATTGTAATATTTGTAAGCCTAAATCTGCTTAGTTTTATGACATATGGCAATTTTTAAATTCTAATAGCTTATTATTATAATGAGATAATTTACCTGCGTAGGAGATATGAGGACATGAGATGAAACTGTTTCTTGCGGAAATCAGAATGTATTAATTATAAATAACATGGTATATAACGGTAATGTGTTAATCTATTTCGACCATGAATAGTAGTATAGAGTGGAGAGTAGATAACAATCTCAATTTTCGTACCCATACACGATATCGAATAGGTCTACTTTTCTGATAGCTGGTCTGAGGAAGGGCTGTCAGGAGATTGGACCTGCCAAAGCTTCCTAGAGTTGGGTGTATAATGGGAGTATAGATTTTTAAATTCTTGTGGTGATCGTGTGGGATGGTTTCACTGTACCCCATGCGTGCAATACGAGGTTACTACAGCAGTGGAGTATAATAAAAAGTAATTTTTGTCACAGCTGTTGGTTAACATTTTATTTTCTTTTGTACTACCAGCACTTCTTGCTGTCTGGTTGAATCATGTATAAGATGTGCAATGTTCGGTTTGGAATTAATAATAACTTGCATGCAGACGACTAACTGCGCCATATCAACATTCCTTCTTCTGTCCAACGTCTGAACGTAGAACCCTCACTTAATATTACTGATCTAAAATTTAACATATTTCGACTTTACTGTCCTATTAACAGCAACTGGTCATGATCCTTACTGTTCTAACCAAAAATGATTGTGTAGCTATAAGTCAGGATATTACTATACATTCAGTAGCACAATTATTTAACATTACATGTACCTATTAGAATTATTCATTGTTTATAAATAACCCCAAGGTGCAACGAAACAAAATGTTTATTATTCGTAGATGTAGCTATAGCAGTGGCCAGTTTAGTTCTAATTTAGCTATACAAATTTTTAAAAATAGAAAATAAATATTCATTTTTATGGATCCTGATACAAATTATTACTTTGTGTTTATCTTCGGCGAAAATCAACTTAAGTGAACTGTTTATTTTTACCTCCGTAAAATTTACACCCGAACTTACAAGTGTATTAAATTTATAAAAATCCAGATCTACGAACGTGGATTTGTTTAGGATGTAAGAAAATTAATAGCATGTTAAAACATTTATCCTGAAACATGTCTTTAATAATTTGAATACCTGCACGGTACCCAGATAAAGATGTGTATTCCATATATTGTTTGATTTGTCAAGAAGGTCTTATTATTAGTGTATGTTTATAGGGTTTTAAAAAGAATAAATTTTATGCATATATATGACTGACATAGAGTTAAAATCTTATATAACATTAATAATAAGGTATTGATATTGTTGTGCTGCAAGCTAATAACAAAACTGTCTACCGCATTTCGGTTTCAGCCAATATAACTAAGATTTTAACTTAATAATCATTGTACGTTAAGCTTACATTATATTAAGCATAGATGCTCAAAGTCTTATTTAGTTAGCCCTTTGCCTATCACCAGATAAGAGAAGAATTAAAATATGTCATTCGAAATAAAGCTCTAAATTTCATTATTCTAATCAAACTATATAATTAAATCCAAAAGGTTCCATTTAAATATTTACCACTAAGAGTAAGTATATCGCATGTGATAAGCATTAGATGTATATATCATATATGGCTCGCAAAGGTTTAACACATCTTCAATAATTTCTATGCTGAAAAGGAAATTTTGGTGGCAACAAGTTGTTGTTTGTAAATAAAGACAGACACACAAAAAATAATATTTGCTAAAAAAAAAAAGGAAAAAGCAATTAGAACTATAACAGTCAAGTCGGTTATAACCTAATGACCTCTGCAAGGGATAGTCTTAGGTTTTCAGCAATGATAAATCGCATTGCTTCTGTTGATACAAAGTCTTTTAGAATTGTAAAATGTGATATTTATCTTATAAATCAGATGAATAATTGCAAAGATATTTCCTTGCTCTGCCAAATTTATGGTAATGTCTGTCCGCTATATTTCAACGTCCAAAATATGAAGAGAGTCCAAAAACTTGGAGAGATGTTTTCAGCTTCATTACATCTGTGTCTTCTTCAGTACCATATCCAGGTTGTTTCAATATTTCATTACAGGCATGTTTAGAGATTAAAGCAAAGACTACGAGTGAGTTGTATTACCACTGAGAGAGGAGCTCGATGGGTGTAGGTGCAAACATAATTCCACGCTTAAGAGGACACATTAATTTTAAGCATTTTAAATGGAAAATTTTTCGTCTTTGACTTTTCATATCTCTTATAACTGCTAACGTATATACACAAGTTTTCGACATTTCTTCTCAATTTTTATCTAATTAATTTTGCTTAATATATACTTCGTCTCTAAATATTAATCAATTTTTACATAAGGGGAAAAGTAGGATCTTGTTTGAAAAACATTCAGGCACACTGTGTGGAGACTTAATACAACACAAAATGAGTGTCTGTGTTAATTTTCGCTCCTTTGAAAACAATATTAGGTAAAATTCTCCACCTAATTAATTAAAAAGTACCAGAAACATGTCACTAAGGGATCGAATTTTCAAAAAACCTAAAATAATATTTAAAACTACATTTCAAATGCAATAAATGCTAAATGAATTAAGCAACGAATGAAGCAGGTAATTTTCCATCACAAGTCTAAAGTATTTACTTGTGAAAATTTAAATGCATTACAATTTTTATAGTTTCTTTAAACGTTATGACGTTTAACACAAAGTTATGTAGTTTTACATGTTTTAAGTCTAACATTCCAAAGTTTTTATTTTAAACGATTCCGCATGTCCAAACATTTTAAAACTGCAAATCGAAAAATTATGAATTTGTAATTGACGATTTAAGATTGTAATTCTCTATATATATAAACAAGTGGTCTCAAAGCATCTAAATAAAACAAAATCACACGAAGGAAACTCAAAAAAAATCAAAAGATCAAGAATTGCAACGATTGAATACAAAACAAGGCATTCGACAAATCAAAGAAAAAGTGCAAAATGATTACATATAGTAAATATCTTCAATGATCATTAATAATTATTCGAAATAAAAATCAATCAAGAGAACATATCAAATAAATGAATAAAATTAGAATAAAATAAACAGAGTGAAATTTAGATACACAACTTTTCCTCTCATAATGACCTCATTAAACAAATAAATTATTAAAAAATTTAAAGTGTTGTTACAAATCATTTAAGAATAATGGAATAAACTAAATTAGAATAAAAATAAAAGAATAAAATTTAGCTCGAAATTACTTGTAGCGCTACTGTTTTGATCACGGGATCTAATGACAGATTGAAGCCGAACGTCAACAATTCCAGCAGCTAAACAGAGCATCGAACTGCGAGTACAACCGAAGAGCAGCGCTCTATATTTCGGCCAGCGTTCGAATGGAAAATTTGGTAATAACATTCATAATGTTAACAATAAGAAGTTTAACAGAATCCTTTTAATTTTGGAGTTAAAGATCTCAAATTTGACAGACCATTCAATCGATTCATTAGCTTAGGGAACAATAACGACTACAAAACATAGAATTGATAATATAAAATTTCAGATCATAAGCTAATCTTCGATTAAAGAAACATGGGTAGATTTGGAGAGCTACAATCTTCTGTTTTGCAACCTGTGGGATAATAACCGGTACCTGCTTTTTTAAATCCAATTACAGATAAATACAAACATCCATGCCAACAATGGTATTTCGGGCCCTTAAACTCCACTAGCGACTGATTGGTTATATATAGCTTTATGGAACTGAGAAGTCTTGGGTCCTATAGTGCAAAACAATAACTTAAAACTTACAATACAGCGACCAAGTTAAAACAGAACTAATAAAAGGATATCAGAAGATAAAAGCAAACAAGTAAAAATATGGAAGAATAGTTCATAAACAAAAAAGTGATAATTCCAATGAACTAAGTATAAATGTAAAAACCGCCTTTTAAAATATTAGAAAGATTCAAATGAGGAGCACCAAAGAACAGTACCATAGTTCGGAAAAAGTGACACCTGTTAGGTTTGGAGCACTACTGTCTACATTCTGCTACACGAGGGCTAATGAAACCGAGGTCTACTGCTTAAAGACGATTCCAAATGGCTACGAATATCCATGTCTTAGTGGGATTCGAACCGAAGATCAGTACCTTACCAGCCACGTGTCAGCCTTAATGTGTGTATTTTTTTTTTATCCATGAATTCTTTGGGCGCTTGATATTTTCAGACGTTGATTTTCTGTGTCGTTGTTCCCTGAATTTTTATCCACTAAAGTTGTCGCATGGATTATGCCTGCAGTATATGTCGAATCAACGAATTCCTGTACCGAATAGCGGCACCCTACCCATCCTGCTCCTCTCTTGGGCGATCGGCATTTGATTTGGTGGTCAGAGTGCAGGGTTAGATTTCACCAATCAGATGCACTGTACCTCTCCCAGGAAACATGCCTATAAACGAGAAAAAAATTTTTTTTCAGTATATTACAAAACTATTCATGGATTTATTAACACATGGGAATAAATAACATATACGAGGTGGGAGTTTTAAGTCAAGGTATAAACACAGATCAATACGTTAAACCATACTCAACACAATATGCTTTTAATAAATGCAACGAAGGTTCATTTAGCACTTACTGATGAAAAATATTTTCCCCCTAACGCAGGTGTCAATTCAGTCACTATATTCATTTCCGTCAATACAAGGTTGTGAAGATTTAGACCATTTAGCATTCCCGGGAAACACGTGCAGCTTAAGGTATGCTACGGATTCAAGTAACATTACCTCTGATAGATCCTCGTAATTTTGAAGCAGGGACCAAGCAGAAGACCCCGAGGCTTGGTCTGCCACTCGTAGATGTATCGTTTGAGAATTTGGAGGACATTATGGCACCACGAACCTTTTTAATGCTCCAATCACCTTTAACAAACACGGTGGATCTTAAGCTGGCTCGAACCCGCATACTTTCGGTTACGAGATCGCTGCCTTTGCCGGGGGGGGGGGGGGTGTAAAAAAAAAAAAAAGTTTTTTGGGTGGGGGGCGGGGGGGGGGGGGGGGGGGGGGGGGGGGGGGGGGGGGGGGGTGGGGGGGGGGTCTGAGCTACCGCGGCACCCTGGTGAAAAAACATGCGTTATAAACTCCAACCCTATGTATCAAGACGTAGTGAACCAAGACCAAGATGTAATCACTCTAAAATAATATCAACTGTTTACGATCCTTTGAATCTTGTAAAGCAGCAGCGAAATAGTGGTTCACGGTCTGCCAATAGTTCGTGAAAAATATTTGATGGTTTGCAGGCATAACGGACGATTATTTGTAGCATGTAACATAACATAAAGTTCTAGTAATATTCAAATTAAAAAAAAATAAAAACTCGCAGAACTTATAATGAAGTAAGGTTTTTATTATTCTTAATCCATGATACTATTTATTAGCGAAATAGTACCCAAGATTAGATTCCAAATTACATCATCTATCTTGCAATTTAGGTCTCAAACTAGCATATAGCCCGTTATATGACGGGATCAGTAAAATTTTTAATTTTCCAGAATTGTAAAGTACCCTATAACGCAGGTAAAAAAATGGTTTGTTTTTTGGCTGAGAATTATCTTGCAACAAAAATAATCTAAATTCAATTTAAAAATATCACATATGTACCTAATATATTATTTATTCCAAATATAAAAGAAAATTATTTAAGTGATATCTTCGTTCAGTGATAAAACGTATAAACATAATGCAGACGATATTTCAATAATTTAAAATAAGAAATGATAAAACGAGATAAAATGACGTCATAATGCTAGAAAAAAATGTTAACCTATTTATTATGGAATAAATTGATAAATTTAATCGCCTACTCTTTACCATGAAAACTAGGGCTATAAATGATGGCAATAAATTCTCGAAAAGGGGAGAATTTCGAACGTGTTAAAAGCGACAGTATTTTTCGCTGTGATATGAAGCCTATTTATACCAATTTATTTTAGAACCGGATCCATAGTTTAGGAGGGGATACACTTTATTCGCTTTGAAATTTGTTAATCCTAACTGATCAAGATTTCAATATGGATGCCTCTATCCATTCCAGGTCCAACCGCTCCATAAATTTGAGAACAGACGGAGATTTAACTTAATCTATTATATAAGTGATGAGTCCATCACTGAGTGAGAAAGCGCTGAACTCAATTTTCAACAAGCTATTTGTGCGAAAATACACAGTAATTAATACTCGCTATCGCTTTGTCTTGAGGTGATATCTTTCGAGCCAAAACGCCACATACTATAAGCAAGAACATACGTCGCAGTAAAAACGTGTTATGCATAAATTGCTTTTTAAATTATGGTATAACTTTTCATGTGTGTAATTTTTATTGAACCCTCGGTGGTAAACAGCCTTTCTTAAAGATTAGGCTTTGAGATATTTACCACGAAACAGTTCGCTGAGCGACAGTATAAATAAAAAATGTCACGAGTTATTCCTTAAAAATGTCCAATATTTAAAATAATTTAAAATAGGGCTGAGGTAGGGATATCAATTTGGCGGAATAACGGATGCAATATCTGGCCAGAGTTGCAGCCGGATGTCAGTATGTTTCGCACTTTTTAAATTTATTTAGCTTTATATACTTAATTTTTGCAACCAAATTGTATTTTTCTCATTTTTTATATCTTTTAATTCATTAACTACAATCAAGAGCCAAAACATTATGACCACCCCTACATTCTTCAATGAACTCGCCTGGATGACGTGGAAGGGACGTGATCAGGTGCAAGTGGTATTTAACTGCTGCTGGAGAATCTGAAGAATCATTCTTTCACTTACTTCTGTGTGCGATGGGAAAGGCTGCGGATCTAAGCAATTTGGATAGAGGGCAGATTGTAATGGCTCGAAGACTCGGAGCAAGTACATCCAAAACTGCAAGACTCATGGGTTGTTCGCGATCTACAGTTATTCGTACTTATGCAAATTGGATGAATGAAACCAGCAGTAGACGGCATGGTGTTCGACGTCCACAAGATTTCAAACAAAAAGCTCGTCGGAGACTGTCTCGCATGGCGACGCAAAACCGGAGCTAGACAGTGTCTCAGCTGACAACCCAATACAATGCAGGGCCAAGTAGAATAGTATCGGAGCACACTGTTCAGCGGACACTGTTGGATATGGGGCTAAGCAGTAAACGCCCCACTCGTGTGCCTTTGCTGTCCAAGCGTCATCGCCAATTGTGTCTACGCTAGGACCGGGAACATAGCGACTGGTCCATGGAAGCTCAGAGTTCAAAGACCACCCATTCGCAATATCTCGGATTCGCGTAACCGTTGCATACACATCTGGTACAATCTGTCACCGGCGACCTACCAAGGACTTGTGAATTCCATGCCAAGGTGGGTTGAAGTTGTGTTGCGTGCCAAAGGTAGGCCAACTCGTTATTGACAGGTGGTCAATGTTTTGGATCTTGAATGTATACTATAATTTTAAATTTCTTCTTTATTTTATGTTTCAGTACTCAATATCTCAATTCGACATTATTTAATTAGATAAATCAAATCTCAATAAAAAGTATTTTTCATGGTCCTTTACTTTCCTTCTTTAATGGTTCATATGTTTGTGTATAAAAAAATTCAATAACATATTCACATTTTTCTAAAAAAATGTCTGTATTCTTCTATCCACCAAAAAAGGAAGTTTTGTCTTATGTTCTCAAATGCAGGAACAAAATTTTGTAGTTGGGAATAAAAAAAAATATCGATTTATTTTTAAAAAGTTTTTTTTGTAAGCAAATGTATAAATCAGCCTAAATTTTTCTCATAATGCTCCAAAATACATATACTCATTATCTCTTAATATATAGTTTAACATTTTGCACTTTTTTGTTATATTTATGACTATAAATTTTGGCCGGATGTACTGTCGGATAATTGTAATCAGGGCTTTGAACCGGAACTGAACCGAAAACCGAAAAAAAACCGTTATTTTGGTCGGAACGAAAACCGGAACTGAACGGAAAAAAATATCGGTTTATTTCGGTTCGGTATATCTTTGTCATTTTGTCACTGTTACCAACTTATCAATATTTTCTAATTTAACGTCAACTTTATAATTATCATTACATGTATACTGCTTCTCGATTTCCTACTTTGATATTCACTAGTATTTTTCTGTTTCAGTTTCGCATGAAACTACTTGTAGAAGACATATTTAATTTAGTTGATTAAACTAGAAGTATAGATGATTTTTTAAGAAAAATATCGAGTTATATTTTATTTTTCACATCTCAGCATGCGATCATCCACGGATGTTTGAAATTAAAATTAATTGTTGATACCCTACAACCCCTAACGGAAGCAAATTTGAAACTACAAAGTGAAGAATTAACTTTAAGCGATTTTTACGGAATTTAGACACATTGCAAAATAAAGTTACGAAATTTAAAAAATTTCTTTGCAGATATTTTATATAATCAGTTATCTAACAGGGAAGCATTGTTAATAGAAATTGATAGTTTAGTAGGAGCAGTTTATTTGGACCCGCGTTATCAAATTTTGCTTTCCACGTCACAAAAGGTACAGGCTGTGCAACATTTAAAGAATATTTGGAACAAATTACAATTTTTTAAAAAGTCCATTTCAATAGTAAACGAGGAAACAAAATCTTCTACTGAAAGCGATGAAAATGAAGACGATTTAGAGACTTTTTTAAAAAGTAAAGAATTGGCAATAATAAAAACACATAGAACCTCTATTTCTACCGAGATTGACATTGAATTCATTTTAAATAATTTTGACAATGTACGAAGGCTTGATATAAATCATAATATTTTAGATTTCTGGGAAGAGAATAAAATTACATATCCGCACTTGTATAAGATTGCAATGGTGGTTTTGGCAGCTCCAGCTACACAAGTTAGTGTTGAAATTTATTCTCCGAGACAACAGAAGTAATCTCAGTGAAACCACGTTAGAAGATATATTAATAATTAGAGGCAATTTTCATATGTTAAATAAATAATATATTTTTTTACATAATTATTGCAAGGCCAAGTGTACGATGTGAGAGTCAAACGACGAATGTGGGTAATCATGAACCTAGTTGTCAAATGCGATTTTGATAATGGATAACAATGCCAATGCTCGCCGCTCTTATCGTACCTGCTGTTTGTATCAATTCACATAGTGTACCAATTAAAAAAAGAATAAAATCTTCTAAATTTTGATAGAATTACATTTTTTGTTTATGATAGAATTATATTTTTAGTACAAATAAGAATATACATAAAATGAAATTATTCATTTGGAACTGAAACGAAAACAGTAATTTTTGGCGGAGCGAAAACCGGAACTGAACCGAAAACCGTTATATTTGGCGGAGCGAAAACCGGAACTGAACCGATATTAATTTTTTAGTTGAACCGGAACGAAAACCGGAACAAAAAAAATTACGGTTCGAAGCCCTGATTGTAATATCCTGCTTCTGACAATTATATGGTATAGTGACCGGATATGCCTGATGCAGTATCTTAGCCGGATAACCATTGTATCCCTAATATGCACAACGAAACAGTTCATTCAGTAACAATATAAATAAAAAAAGAAAATAATCATAGGTCATTCCTTAAAAATATCCAATATTTAAAATAGTTTAGAACAAAATTCTGTTAGAATGTAGTATTATGCTAACAGTCACTAATGTAAAAGTAAACGAAAAAGATTAAAGCTAGCGAAAAAAGATTTTAAAAGCTAACCAAAACAAAAACGAAACCCTATATTTGATAATGTTAATTGGACTCCTAAATAATATTAAGAACATGAGTGCAATTTAAATTAATAAAAGTTTGTGTATTATTCTATAAAATTATTACAACCATCTTTATTTTAAATTCACATAATTGGTAGTTCGCCAAATAAGAAGTATATATGCAGTGATCTTTGAAGTTTTAAAGTTTGCTGACTTCTGTTCTTATTACAGTTCAACAGATCTTACAGACCTATTACAGACCTTATTACAGTTCAACATATGTTGAAAACGGATTATTCCATATGAAATCAAGGCAATTGTAGAACAAATTCTACCTGACTACCTCAAATTTTGATTAAATTTGGTATAGTAAGTGACATCATGGTTAGAATGAAAATTCCCAAATCTTATATTCAAATACCTGATTTAGGAGTTATAACGCTTTAAAGTTGCCAGATTAGTCTATACTACACTATCAGATTACCTTTAAATTACACTTGCTATTTACCTAATTAAGCTGGAGATATGTGCAAGGTGTTATTTTAATCCTTTTTTAATGGGCTTTCGTACAATATACAAAACATGACTTGAAAAATTTAAAAAAAAAAAAATTAAATTTAAATTTCTCAAAAAGCCAAGTTCTTAAAATTTTCAAAAAAAAAATTCTCAAAAATTACTCGTATTATTGTTAATCCGCAAAGTTTCATGTTGAGATCCTAATAGTGTCACAGCTACAATAGTTTTTTGCTTGAGAATAACAATACAATTGACTATTACTATAACGAAAATGAGAACATGCGTTCATTACTTTTAATCTAACTCAGCTTTTTAGGATGGCATTAATGTTTACACAATACTTGATCGACACATACTCTAGTAAATAGTACATTTAACATTTGTGGAGAATTTAGAATTAAGGTATCGGTCTGCGCTCGAAGAACTTTTTTCTTTAAACGTAGAAACTAGTTCTTGTTTTTACATTTTAAAATTTATTTTTTATATTATCATATAGAATTGCACATAAAAAATTTATTCCTGGAGAAGTTTTTATAAAATTTCTAATGAATGAAGAAAATTTAGTAAAAAAAATCGGGTTTCTTCAAAAGGTTTAATTTTTTAATAAATTAAATTATTTCAATATTTTTTGACGCAACATATTTCTCATACATTGGACTAGTGAATCACCTAAAATCTTTGCTTCATTTATTTTTGGTAAAAAATTTTGGTCCTTCAAAATTATAGGGGAGAGTGGGGCACCTTGGGACACCTTTATTTTCAGGCTTTAATTTGCAACCAGGAATTAGTTCTCATGTGTATTGATACTTCCTCTTCACTTCTCAAAGAATTTTGATGAAAATAGTGCTTATAAGTAAGGAACAATTTCATTTACTTTGTTTTGAATAACCCAAAATTACATCAATGTGCATTTTAAAAAGTAATTTTTTTAAAAAAAAAAATTTAAATATTTAAAAAAAAAGTGTATTATGAAAAAAAATTCATTAATTATTATTTCTATGCTAATAAATAAATAAATTTTATTGTTAAGCCTAACTGTATAGTAGTTACCAAAATATACTATGTAAAATGGGGCAGGTTGGGACACAGGGCACCTTGGGACATTTTAAAAAGTAAAAAATATCAATTCAAGCAAAATAATTAATATTTTGGTGCCTAATTGATTTAACATGACAAAATATTAATTTATTAATCTTTTTTTTTTCAGAAAAAATGGTGAGAACAAGAAAAACAAAGTATTCTGCTGTAAATGCTAATATGCTTGAATCAGCTGCAAGTATAAGATTTGCTAAAAAATGTATTAATTTGGATAATTTTCAGCTATTTCTCTTTTATAGCAGATAATAAAAATAATTTGAACAGTAATTTGTATTTGTTGTTTAGTGTCCCAACCTACCCCATACAGTGGGGCAGTTTGGGACATTGGAAAGGTGTTTTATTTCTTTTATTTCTCTAACTAATTGAGATATTAAGTAGGTTTAATGTTTATAAGAAGCAGATATGATGACAATATATGCATGCATACTTATTTTTTTCAATTAGCTTTAAAAAAAAAATAAAAAAATGTTTAATTGAAAAGTGTCTCAAGATACCCCGGCCTCCCCTACACATTGAATTTTTAACGAATTTTAATTACCTTTTTATCTAACTATGAGTGTAACATCATTAAAAAATTATCCAAATTTTAAAGCTTTTAGGCCATTCGCTAGTAAATACTCGCAAAAGCATTCATAATAATTTTCAACAAAATATTTTAAGAACCTTTTATGAAATCACATTTCATCACATCAAGTTTCAACATTTCATTAAAAATACCGTTCTGAGAAAAAAGCATATGAAGTTTATGAAAGCAACTTTAACTGTTAAAAAATTAAAATACGTGTTTAAAATTAACCACACTTTCCTGTTTCACAACTTTCTAATTGCCAAGTTGCTTATTGTAAAAAATACTAGAAAAAATATTTAAATTAATCTTCATGAAAATTTAAAAAGTTTTGTCCAAAAAATGCTCTTTAAACGGGTTTAAATTCACAACTTCCGTTTTGTTTTGACAGCTGTCACTGATGTTTAAATAGTGTAACTTGTGTAAAATTCCGTAGAGACAAAACAAAACCAGATTTCGAAGCCTAAATAATGAAATTTTACAATAGAGTAATGGGATCACAAACTGTACAATTTTTTGGTTGGTATATTTATTAAAATAACGAAAATGTAAAATATTTGTTCCTTACTTTTCTAAATACTTTTGAAGTTGTATATCTTGTAAGTAATACTGACAGTACTTTATTATTATATACTCCAGTAAATATTGCAGTTAACACATTTGACTTAAATGTAATTTGTAAAAAATTTATTATTAGAAAAATCTGTTTAGAAAAGTTACTTTGAATGAATCTTGACTTGTTGACTTCAAATTGGTGGAAAGCCTAACCTAGATATTAAAAGGTTTTACTGGTCAAATTTATATTTAAAATTTAAATTTCACAAAAGCCAAGTTTAAAATTAAAAAAGAAATCTTAAAGTTACTCATACTGTTTAGCACTAAAAGTTTCACCTCAGATTAATAATATGGTAGCTTGTTATAAAGTGTTTTGAATTTTGAATGATGCAATCACATCAGGAAAAAAAAACATGTTCGAACTTGCAATGACATGTTGAGTCATGTTCACACATGTGTCAAGCACATGCTCCCCTCCTATGTTGCTTGTCTTGTTGCCCATCTAGCATTTGAGTGTATTTTACATTGTGTTGATATTTGAATTTAGGTTTTAGAATGTTATGTTTTGAGCTTTAACCATTTCATGTTTTCTATCTTTTAAGAAAAACTTTTGTTTAAATATATTTGCATTTAAAAGACCGAAACATTTTGGAGGATGCTATTAATGATAAATTTTGTAACAGAAAATTCAACTGTATTGTGTTCCATCTGAAATTTTGAGTTTTAATTATTTTAAAACATATAGAATTGTAGAGGCGGAGAAAAGTGACAGTTATTTCACATTACATTGTTGAAACCCATTTTAAAAGGCAAATCACACATATACTAAAAAGAGATTAAAAACTGCTTCAGGGTGGATGTGTGAATTATTTTCTGAAATGCCAAAAGATGCTAAAGTATGTGACAGCTGTAGGAAACAGCTTGGGATACTGGAAAAGGAGCAAGAGGGTCAATGTTCAGTTGAAGATGCTGACACTATGGCAGATTGCGATCCTGATTTTACTCCACAATCTGAGATTGTCCAATCACTCAACAAAACCCTGGAAGAATTAGGAGAATCCCTAGAGACAAAGGCAAAATACAAGGAGTATTCTACAAAAAAGATTGAAAGAATTAGTTCAGCTATAAAACGTAAAATCGTTGCTAATGTAGAATCTTTTGAGAAAGGTGATAAAATACTTGATGAATCGGTTTTAGATTGACCTCAAAGCAAAATTTAGTAGTTTAACCAGCAAGAAAACAAAACTAATGATTTAAATTTGCATACTTGAATTAGAAAGATAATGAATGAGTTTAATGATAATAAATATATGGTTCGTCATGGGAAAAAAAAAGCTGTTAAAGATAAAGGAATTTTAGCAAGTCCTGATCCTAAACCAGGTAAAAAAAAATCTTCGATGAGAAATTCAAAAAACTGTTCGATAATTTTATGAGCACAATGATATTAGCAGAGCTATGTTAGGGAAGAAAGACTATATATCAATAAGAGACAGCAATGGTAAAAAAAATTCCAATTTCAAAAAGAAATTCTGTGTAACTTAAAGGAGGTATATAAATTTTTTAAAGATAAATACCCTAACATACAAATTGGCTTTTTAAAATTTGCCGAACTTCGACCTGAAACTGTTTTAGCAGGACAAAAAGGAACCCACAGTGTTTTGATGTACCATACATCAAAATGTAAAACTTATGATTGAAAGTACCAAATTAGCTTTACTAACAAATGGAAGTATTAAAACGCATAAGGAGTATCTTGCTATGACTTGTAATCCAACATCAGTCAGATGCCACATGGGAGAGAGTACATATTCTGGGACTACAGAATTAAAAACCATACTTGATGAAGCATTCTACGATGAAGCATGGTGGAAAAGGTTATTTTCGATCAGTTAATTTTTATTTATAGGTGCTCTTTAGAAACAATACAAAAGTCAGGATCAGAATTTAATGACTTATTTTGTGAGAAAATGTCTGTAATCAGTTTATCATGACTTTGTGCTGAAACAACAAAGTTCATTTATAAACAATATAATAGAAAACTTAAGAATCTGAGTTTGTAGTTCTAGATTTTGCTGAAAATTACTTATTTGTTATACAGAATGAAGCCCAGAGCTACCACTGGACTAATATTCAAGCTACAATTCACCTATTTGTTGTATATGACAAAGGAAAGTTTGGAATTAACTTTACAGACATTGTAATTTGATTGTTTGGAGCACAATACAGTAGCAGTTTACTGTTTTCAAAAGAAACATTACTTTTTTGAAGACAATTTTTAAAAAATGCAAAGAAAATATTTTATTTCTGAGATGGATCATCTGCACAATATAAAAATAAAAGCTTTGCCAATTTATGCTTACATAAGAAAGATTTTGGCACTGAGACAGAATGCAATTTTCGGGCAACTGCACGTGGTAAAGGACCTTGTAATAGGGTAACAGGCGCACTCAAGAGGTTAGCGGCTCGAGCAAGCCTACAACGACCATGTAAAAATCAAATACACGACAATTTTTAACTGGGCACAGGAATTCATTTTACTTTTACAGCCCAAGAACACATTTCTACAGCTTTATTTCTAGTTGACCGATGTAAAAATGCTGTTGCAATTCCTGAGACTCTGAAACATCATGATTTTATACCCACAGAATTAGAAATAAGTCTTTGTAAAGACATTTTCCTTTTCGCAAGATTTATTGATGCAAACTGTGATAGCATCACAAGAAAAGCTATTTGCTGATATAAATAGCTATATTACTGCTGTTTATAACAGCAATTTGTGGCTGGCATTTATGTTAGAGAAAGAATAGAAAAACTCTGAAGAAGTGAAAGTGACAATCCTTTATCCACCTGAACCATCATTATTTCTTTCATATTCAGAGAAGCCAGATGTATTATGAATTTCAATTTCAGATGTTTTGTGTAAGGTGAATCCTTAATGTAAAGTATCGTAAGGTGAATCAGTAATAATTTTCCTAATTATAAAATTCTTTCCAACTGCATTCGAATAAAGTATGTTAACTGCAATATTTAGTGGAGTATGTAATAAAAAGTATTTTCAGCATTACGTACACCACCATATACAACTTCAAAAGTATTTAGATTGAAAATAACGAACAAATATTGCCCATTTTCGTTATTGTAATAAATATAACAAACAAAAAATTTTACAGCTTGTGATCCCATTATGATCCCAATGTATGAAGAAAGATGAACTATGGCTTCCAATTTCAGATGTTTTGTGTAAGGTGAGTCCTTTAACTCTAACAGAATGAATGTATATTCTTTCTGCAGTAGAAATTCTCAAAACACATGAAGATTTCTACTAGTTCCAAGTAAATAAGTAGCACCATCCATCAAGAGTAATAAATTTTAATGATTTTCCTTTATTCTAAAATCTCCACAAATGTTAAATGTACTATTTACTAGAGTATGTGTCGATAAGGTATTGTGTAAACATTAATGCCATTAATTACATATTTACATATAGATACAAATAATATATGCATGTATAATTTTTCATGTATAGATGAAAACGGCGTAAAATGGATTAGTAATACGGTATGTAAAATTAATTAAATCTTGAAAATATTTGCAAACAATGCGTTTTAATTTACGTTTTAAGTTTTTACGAGGATCAAATTTATGTGGAAAACGCTGTTACATATTTAATTTACGTTCCCTTAAATAACCAGACGAAATCAATCTAAGGAAATTTTATGAATAACCAGGTTAGGTTTGTTAGGGTTTGAACCGCTACGGTCTACTGTTTTTCCCACAAGATCTAATGAGACTGGGACCTACGGCTACGACCAACTATGTCAGCAGCGAGATTCGAATCCGTGAACTTCGGCATCGAAGAGCAGCGCTGTAACATTCGGCCATCGTTCGGCTTAGTGTGGAGCATTACGGTCTACTTTTAAGCAATACGAGGGCTAAGGAGACTTGAGGCTACAGCTTAATGCCGATTACGAACATCCAGGCCACAATGCAATTAGAACCCAACTCCGGTAAAGTCATCAGTGCCCTAATCATCGTCCAATAACTAGGAGAATATGAGAAAAGAGCTGCATATCTTTTCATTCTTCTTTTTCAAAATTATATACCTTGTATGACAAGAAATTTGGAAACAGAATAGGTAATTTATAGACTATTGTATATATAGCACTCAATTGTAACTTTTAACGCCCACTTGTTCAATCCTCATCTGCCTTTATCGGTATGCCTGTGCACACCAAAAGTAACGCTAAAACGTCTGAAAATCTTGCGACCAATGCTGTTGCTAATAAATCTTTTAAGTACTTTCATTGATGAAAGCTAGCTTTCAACACTTTCAGTGGAAATTACTAGTCCATATAATAGCACATAAATTTTAATGTTTAACCCTTTCGCTACCACCGGGACATGTATATCCAATAGCCATTAAAAAATCATTGTAGAATGAATATCCGTGGGGTTTCTAGAATTTCATTTCCAGTTAAGTTTCATCTCAATTGTTATAATACCATTGGAACGTATCTGTTCCACCCAAAAATGCAAATAGGACACATGTGTCACTGATTTCTTAGTGATTTGTAATTTTTTTTTTCTCGGAGGAGCCGAGGTAGCTAAGGAAGCGTTCTCATAACTGAAAGATTGCGGGTTCGGAGATCGAGTCGGACTAAGATCTTCGTGTTCGTTAAAGGTGACTGCAAGTAAAATAAGTCCAAGGTCTCAATCAGTACCTCTGGGGGATGGCAGGCCTGAGGTCTTCTGCTCGGTTCCTGCTTCTAAATTACGACGACCCAGTGGGGGGGGGGTAATGTTACTTGCGTCCGTACCATTCCTTAAGCTACATGTGCTCCCCGGGTGGTGCTGAATGAGTAACAGATTCGCAGTCAAGTGTTGCATAAAAGTGTATGTATCTGTATTGCTAGCTGCGTTGTAGAAAAAAATTCTCGGAAAACTTAACGAAAGGGTTAAAAAATATTAATGCATATATTAAAAACATTTCGGGAAGGGTCGAACATCCAGTCACCAAGGAACGCATCCAGTTGCGAAACACAACGTATTACCCATTTGGCAATCGTTCGGCTTGATTGACCATAGAAAAAAGTCATAGAGTACTTGACCGTATAACATGTTTGGTGTAGACAGAGACATTGTACAATTTCATCTCACACATGCTACTTTACCTTACATGCCCTGATCACTACATGTGTTGGACGGTTTTTTAGTGCTAAAGTCTACTTTTTTGCTATCCAAGCATGATACTAAGACCTATTGCCTAAAACCGATTCAAAGCAGCTACGAACTATCATGCCAAAAGTGGGATTCGAACCCACGTACTCCGGCATCTAAAACCTTCGGAAATCATTCACTTGAATGTTTACAAAATAAAGTGACACAACAGTCTAATCTAGCGGTTGGCAAACTATAGATCTTCCATGACAACTAGGGCTGGACGATATTAGAAATTTAATATCGCGATATAACCCCACATTTTTATTATCGATATATCGCGATAGTACTTTAAAATAGAAGGGTATATTACTATTTATGAATAAATTTAGCTTTCTTTCATTCTAAAACTTTTTTTCCTGGAAATTAAAATTTTTAGAATTACAATTTGATATTAATAATTAGGATTTATGAAAGGAATTTTTTTTTAGGAATAATTCATTTTCACTCTTAAAAGAAAAAATTATATTGATTACCCAGAAGTACTCAGTACACAAACTAAACAGAATTGTTAATTCAAATTGGTAGCCATTACTCCTAATTTGCTTTGCCTATTTATACCAAATTATATTTCTTCCAAATCGAAATTAAACTCCTTTCACTGATAAACTAATCTTCAGTATGGGATACCGTGGTTTCGAATTTCGGTCTCGGCAAGGATGTTCGTAGTCGTTTGGATTCAGCTGCAAGTAGTAAGTGTAAGTAAATAACGTACGCAGACCAAACATAATAAACCGTAGCGATCCAAACAAAAATTATTTCATTGGTCCAATATCCGGCAAGTGGAACAGTAATATTTATAACTATGATTCGGGTATTCTAAAATTTAGTCATACGCATTAACCTTTTAGCGGACAATGGTTTCGTAGCGAAACCACCTATTACACATTTTTTTTTTAAACTTTACTTTATCTTTTTATAATTACTTACGGCTCCAATCTCATACATCTGTGATGTATGGAAGCCAATGATGTAGAATCAAGAGCTTCTGCAATTGAAAAAAAAAAAAAAAAAAAAAAAAAAAAAAAAACTTTTTGGTGACATGGATGATTTTTTGATTATATATATATATATATATATATATATATATATATATATATATATATATATATATATGTGTGTGTGTGTGTGTGTGTGTGTGTGTGTGTGTGTGCGTGTTTATATACATATTATGTTTTTGATATTTTAAATTTACAACAGATGATAGTTCTAAGTTTATCTATTTATTCTTTTGAAATATATGTATTTAAACTTTCTGTACTTGAGAAGTCAGTAATTCAATTTATCTTACTTATGATCCCTAATAAAAGTATCTATACAAAAAACACTTATAAGCTGTTAAGCTATTTAATTATTATACCAGTTTAAGGATTATCATTTATTGTTCTTCCAATATAGTTAAACTTTTAAAAAGGCATAATGTTCAAGCTCTACAAGGGGAGGAGTTAATAAGTTAAACCACTCCTCAAACCTTCCTTAGGTATCCTCTAAGACAAACCCTTCTAAGGAATGTAAAGAAAACATATTTTACATTTACAAGGTTCATATATAACATTTACAAACAAATTACATTAAATTCCTATTAATTTATTTTGGTGACCTTTAAAGGGTTAATGGATAGATCAATTTTAACGTTTCTGATCATTTTGCTTGAAATACTTTTAATATTTATTATAATTTTACACAGAACACCGCAAACGAAACTGATTAGCAACACTTCACTACTTTACATTTTTTTTTGGCAATTCTACGCATCTTCCGTCTAAAAAATAGATTTTTTTTAATTCATAAAAATAAAATTTGTACAATCTATTGAATTTGAGTAAAACAAAATTTTAAATTACTTAATGAGTTATTAAAAATAAGGACACTTGGATATTTGTTAATTTTTGGTCCTTATTTGTAATCTAGATTCCGATATTGCAGATCACGGTGATATTTCAAGTAGTTCCATAAATTAAACGAAGCTTTTGTAAAAACTGCTCACAGATCTAAATTGCAAATCAATATATTTTCACTTATTTTGCCATTTTCATTCCCGGTACACCAAAACTGCTAAACATTGCTTTTTGTTACATTTTCTTTTAAGTATAATTTTATGACACAATCAACACGATTCCGAGCATTCAGTTTTCATCCCGATATTCAACCAAAACACCATACGCCTAATATATTAATAGAATATATGCACAAGCAAGCAGGAAATTATCGAAACATATCAACACGTGCATATATCACTGTGGCAAAGTCAAGTAATCGTAAATATATCCGGATATTGTTCCTACAAAGCATTGCGCAGGTGTGGCAACAAGTTATCTCTGCCAATAGCGAGCTGTGGAATTTCCGGTCTCGACACGTGTTCTTCATTATCGAGTTATTGGATAATATTACGGAAGATATTAACACAGATGTGAGAATCTTCAACAAATCTTCTGGCTTGTGTTTGCATACATACACAGGTAAATACGGGAATCGGATGTCAAACGAATGCAATACCTTGAAAAATTTAATGCGGAATATTCAGGTCTTTTGCGTTTTTACCTTCGAATCGTTACGTTCGTTGAAGTTATGTTCGTTTTATTTTTCTCTCGTTCAAATCACGAACGAGAGAAAAACAATATCGCGGACGGGGATATATCGGGAGAACAGAATTTTAATATTGTCATCGCGATACTTTAAGTATAATAATATTTCGCAATATATGATGAATGCTCCAGACCTAACCACTACATATATAATTTTTTATTTCGAGGGCCACTAATTATACGAATTTAAAATTTAAACAAAGCTGTAAATATATTGAATAATAACCATAAACTTAATAAAAATATGCACTTGTTAAAAGTAAAAAGTTATATCGTAGTTTCAGAAAATTCTTTACTTATGTATTAACTATTTTTCGTGTGATACGTGCTCTTGCTCATCGTATGTGACGTTTTGGCTTCAACGATATCACTACAAGACAGGGTGCGATATGGTGTTTTAATTCCTGCGACAGATGAAAGCATTTTTCTTCTGCACAAATAGGTTGCTGAAAATTTAAAATTATAAGATCCGAGATCTAAGTCGCAAGAGAGATCGACGAGGTAGTTTGGAATTTAAGTTTAAATACTATTTATTTCGTCAATAAATAGTACCAAAAAAATAATTCATCGTAAGTTATGTTGATTTTTATTTTTTAATATGAATGTGAATGAAAAATTGTTGTGTTGCAGCCTACAATAAATAATCCTTTTTTTTTCTGAGGACCATCAAACATCTTTCGCGATGTATTATTTGAGGTTCCTTTTGTTTGTATAATTTTCTATAATTTATAAAACTTGTTTAGCGCAGTATGTTCCCGTATGATATTGTGCCAATAAACGCAAATCGATTAAATACAAATCAAACATTCACATACCACTAATGTTTCTTGGGCCCCCATTCGGCGACTGCTGCTCTAAACAATACGAAAGAGTGGTGTATACGTCGGAGGGAAATGATGAAACGCGAGATTTGATCAAATCCTGAAGACAGATGGTCAATTGACTTAAGATGTTAAAATAACTGGGGGGGGGGAAATTTCCCAGAAGAAAGTAAGTGATTTAAACAAACCTTTAACTGTTGTACAGAAAAAATGAAATAAACAAGTCTTACTACTCTGATTCACTTTGTTACCACTCCCTTTTACTTATTTTTATGTTGTGTTGTACGTGGAATGCCTGGATCCATTAGGCCAAGTAGGCGATTGCCTATGGGCCCCACATTTTTAAGGGCCCTGCAACATTAAACTGCATACACACCATACATACAACAAAGAAATGTTTGATTGCAGTATTGACAAATCTTACTGAATGCAAGAACTTAATCCTGCAAATAACTACCCAACATTGGGGACAATTTACAATAAATAAGAAATATTTACACCTGTGTTTTCATTCCTGTATTTCATTACACCTGTATTTCATTCCTGCATTTTCCAAACTGTTCTACGCGTATCATTGTTGGTTCACGAGTATCTGGTTGGTGTCACACGAAAATTAATGCAGTCAAACATTCAAAAATACCATACAGACAGAATTATTTTTTGGTTAAGCATGGATAAAGAATATGAAAAACATTCTAAGAAAGTTCTTAAATCCTTAATACCGTTTACTAATACAAAATTAGTAGAAAGAACTTCCTACATTTTTATGAAACTTTGAACATACACACATATATATATAAGTTTAACAAAAGTTGATCGGAAAACTAATGTAGGTATTTTTTGTATAAAACTCCAAAAAAGATCCGAAAAGATTTGAAACTACCTGAAAACTTTAAATAAAGGAAAACTGGCGCCCTTTTGCTTTCCCTTTTAAACCCCTAACCTAAATTGAACTCTGGGGCTACAGTTTAAGCCCTTAGAAAAGAGGGTCTTACCAATTATGACTATTGTCCTAGGGGCCAGTTTAGAAACAATCCCAAACAAAAAGGAGATGCATGCTATTGGAAGCATATTCCCCCCCCCCCCAGAGATTTTGACAGATGTTGACCCAGGTGTTAAGGGTCTTTTACTTATAACAACCTGTTAGCTGACCCCACAGTTTGTCCTGTCCATTTAAATTAGAAACCCGTCCACCAAAGTTCTGCTAATAAAGGTCCGACTAAAACGCTATCATGTTTATGACCATAACTGTAACTACCCATCGTTAAGTCCATCTTAGTACATTATTTAATCTTATAAATAAAAGTCATTGTATGTATGTTCCACATCTCCTACTAAACTATCGGCCCGATTCTAAAATAATTTGGTATAGTCTTTATATCACTGCGAAAAATACTGTCAGCTTTAAAACGTTCAAAATCCATTCCATCTCCCCTTTTCGAGCGTTTTTTGCCATTATTTCAAGCCCTAATTTTCCCGGTTAAGAGCAGGCGATTAAAATTTTCAATTTATCACACAAGAAGTAGATGAAAATAACATTTTTTTTCTAACATTATGACGTCATTCCTTTGGCTGTCTCATTTATTCATTTCTTAGTTTACATTATTCAAATATCGTCTGCATGATTTTCACCCGTTTTATCTCTGAATTTAAATATTATATAGTTAATTTTCCTTTATATTTGATTTAAATTATATATTAGGTATATATGGGATAAATTTAAATTTAATTGATTATTTTTTGTTACAATTATACTTTTATTTCACATTTTAAATAAAATGGCATTAACAATTTCTTTACTTAACGTATAAACTCCAGTGGGTGTAAATAACTAGCTGATGAATATCTAGCAATTTATTTATATTTGTAAATTAAAAAGTTTGTTCGATTGTGTGTTTGTTTTTTATACATAAACGGACGGTCTGCCTTTTATTCCCCAAATTTTGTATGGTTTCATATTTACCGCCAAATAAAAACCTCTGATGTCCATTCTGTCACTTATAACATATTATAGTTGGTAATTAAACTATGAAAACAGTCAGAAAAGTTATATTTAGTGTTAATTTCATATTTTGCTGCGTCCAAAACTGACATTATTATAAGCGTTTAAGACAAAGTCCAGGCAGATCAAGTCACGGGCAAATAACCATATATCTTATTTGAGTATATCAAGAAATTATCTGTTTAATTTGTTATTTTGATACAAATGGTCAGTCATAGTGTAAATAAATTTTGGAGAATATTCCTCGATTGGGAAAAGTGAAAAAATATACACATACGTGGCTAATATTAATTTAGACTATATTAGAACTGTTCGTTGGCGTCAAAAGGAAGTTATTCTCGCCAGTCCGTGTTTCTACCGCGCTTCTTTATGCTAAATTCGTGATATGGAAATTATCATTCGTTGCAGCCAACTGTTGTACTACATATTTTACCGTATTACGAATGGCATATTTGGAAGTTTATTTTGTAACTTTTCAAGTATTTATATTTTCTAGAAAATTAGTCGAAACATAACATCAGTAGATGGGGCAGTAGATAGAAGAGTTATATGATAAAGGAGCACGGGGTAATAATTGTGCCGCACAGGAAGGGCAGAAATAGAGTAAGAAAAGAACCTACGCAAAAATCTATGCACCTATGTAAAATTGATTAGACGGACCGACTTTAATAGCCTTTAAGAACGTTTTGTATTCTAATTGGGCCTAAATTCATATTTCTAGCCAAAACAGATTCGTTAGAAAAATCTGAGAGGTAAATAATTTTTCTAAATTTTTTTTTTACTAGAGCCAAATGAAAATACACTAAAACGCCGATTTCCTGGAACTTTCTGGGGTGAAACTCATGTTAGCAAAAATTCCAGATGACTGGAGGACTTTGAAAAACGGTTATGGTAATGATTTTGGGTAATTTTCCTAGGGTTAGGACTAAGTTAAAATAGTTCATATTTTTTTATTAAAAACGACGTGTTTAGAAGCAAGAATATAAATTTTTCAAACTTTTATTTTTTTACAAAATCAATAGAAAACCAAGGACACCAATATGGTGGGATATACAAGAGTTATATGGTATATAATGGCAGGGTACGAGAGACTGGTGAGCAGGAAAGTGTCATAAATTAAACCCCTGCAAGGAAAACGTAAAAAGGAATTACATAGTCCTTTCTATATTTCAATAGCCTCAATGATATAGTAGTAATTTCCTATTCTCATTCCAATACGTTTGCATTTGTGTTGCTCAAACGTATAATATTAAAGTGAGAATTATCTGTAAAAATTATTTTTTTTAGCATACACTGGACCACGAATAGTTCATATAGTTTGTGGTCCAGGTGGGTTATGTTCACAAAACAAAATACAGGTTCTTTGATCCATTTGCTATACTAAACTTTACGGGTAATCCACGTTCTACTATATTAGAGATATAAATGTTGCCAATCAATGTTCAGATAAAAGTACATAAGTGTTCTTTTTATATTAATTTTTTATATTAAAATGTATAATCCCGATATTTCTTTATCTTACAAGCAAAATTTAAGAGAAGAAATTTAGGCTGTTGTATGCTTTTAACTACATTTAACAATTAAATAAAAAAAATTGAAAACGAGAAATCTCACTAAATGCATTATAGGTAGATTAATAAAACTGCAACAAAGTTCTTATATGGAAATTAGTGGGCAGAGCAAGTTTTTCGTAAGTGAAATAAATTTTTTGTACTTTTGAGCGGGAAACGCTATTATATCTTATTGAAGTTTAATATAGGTGTAATGCAAACTAATGTATCATGAAAATTGAATATGACAATAGGATACATATAATAGAAAAAACTATTTTTCTTTGCTAATGACTTGAACTGCATTGTGTAGAATTTATAGATTAATAATCGGAAAAAAAAAAAAAAAAAAACGGATTCGATTAAAAGTAATATATGAAGTTCCCCGTAGCGAAGCACGGGCACACTTGCTAATATATACATATATATATATATATATATATATATATATATATATATATATATATAATATATAAATATATATATATATATATATATATATATATATATATATATATAATATTATATATTTATAATTTATATATATATATATGAATATAAATATATATGTATATGTATATATGTATATATATATACATATACATACATATACATACATATACATACATATACATATATATATATATATATAAAGTTAAATTTATTTTTTAATTTTCGTGATATAATACGGCATGACGTTTCGTGATATAATACGGCATACGGTATAATTCGTCTCATGTGATGTAAATGCAAGATCACCCTATGACAGTAGTCGGCAAAGTGCGGCTCCAGAGCCGCATGCGACTCTTTGGCTCCCTAAGTGCGGCTCTGGCACAAATATTCACGGAAGGCGCAATAATACTTTTATTTTAAAAATAACTTGGTAAAAAAAAATTACATCTTATTTTGATACATTAAAATTCTTCTATAAATCGAGAACATGTATAATTTTTTGTTTAAGTTAAAAGATAGATAGGTAATTAAAATTTTATATTGTAAAAATACGTAACGAACATGGAGTTTAATTTTATTAGCTTACGTAAACGTAAACACAACCATGTACAATCTACCCTCTTAAATTGTTCGTATGTTTTCGGTGTACTCCGGTGTAATACAAAGGTACCAGAAGCATGAGCGTACATATTTTTTCTTTGGGGAGGGATACACATTGGCATCACAGTTGCAGTGTGAACAGTTTTGTCTTATCTACCGTGTCTAAAATTTTCTCCTTTTGAAAACGACATTGGTAGTGTAGCATCACGCTACTGGAAAACTTAATATGTATTTGTTTGTGTATTACGGCTCGCTCTGATGTCAGTCGAACGTGTTCTTTGCTATCTGGGGGGTCCCCATGCCTCCATTCTTTCCTCCCTAACCTCTCCTTGAGAAAAGACAGAGAGGGGTGTGGGGTTTCTTCAATTGACGTCACGAGGGGCAAGCGTCGTTTGGTGTGGGAGAAGACGCGGAGAGTTGTTGTCCGGCGTGCGAGGATGAATGAGCCTTGCTGAGAATGTAAATGATGTAAATATTTGTATATACCAGAATAAATCCTTGCATCTCCACCTCGCTTGTGTTCGATGTGTCATCCTCATGAGGCCTATGAAGAACCCTGCTCGACCATAACGCTACCAAAATTACCTATTTTAGAGCTGTGACGTTACAGTAGCTTTGAAATAAAATTGCTGGATTAAAAGAAAAGGAGATATGGTGCTCTAAATTCGAATGTCTTTGTGTTGAATTGGAAATATTGGAGAAGAAAAATGTGATTTTAGTTCAAAACACAAGTGGTCTGCTTTGAATGACCTGGAGAAGGAAGACATGATCATTTCCAACGCTTGGAAGGAATTAGTATTCCCGACTCTTACGATCAACTGAAAAAGCTCATGTTTGCTGTTCTTTCCCTTTTCGGTCCTACATATACTACAGTCTTTTTCAAGCATGAACATTATCAAGAGTAAACTGAGAAGTCGTCTTATTGATGAGAACTTGGAATCATGCCTAAAATTAAAAACGACACACAAACCTGACTTACTCAAACTTTCCAAGGAGATGCAAGCACATTGTTCGCATTAATAAATATTAAGTATGAAATTTAGTTTTATTTAGTGTACTACTTATTTAGTGTAATAAAAACAAGCAGATTTGGCTCCCATTTTTTTTTTTTTAATTTGTGTAATGTTCATATTTGGCATACATAAATACATTTGGATGCATTACTTCGCCCAATCTGCTGAATGCTTAAACACTTTCCACCATTAAAATACCGTAATTACAATCAGTTAAAAGTATATTATTTAATATATGTACTGAGTGGTGCCATTTATTGCCTATAGTTACAATATTTGTCATACCCAATAACTTTTTTTCTTTGAAAAATCCCAGTATCAAAATCATTTTATTTTTAACAGCTAAATTTTTTACTTCATCAAAATATGTAAATATTTATTTTACTTTTTCATTTTTTTTTAAGAAATTAGTATTTTTTCTGTTATATGTTGGCGTGATTTTTATTTTCAATAATTACAAATTTGCCATGTTCTAACAAATTTGTTTTTATTGCACAATTGCCATTTTTTAAAGAAAAAGTTATCGTCATAGGTTTTGTTGTTTCAAATTTAATTTTTAATGTACTAAAGTAAAACATTATTGCTAAAAGGTATCCAAACTTGGAAATGAATTATCCCATTCAGAAGAGTAAATATATATTACTCTCCACAGCATTTTGAAATTTGACTTCTATATTAAAAAAAAATCGTGGAATTGGGAATTATTATGCAGCGGCTCACGGGCTACACAATGCACTTACTGGACATTCAGCTATTAAAATAAACTGTTATAATCGTCAACAATCTGAAATATACAAAATTTGTTCAGCATTTCTATTAATACGTCTTATTATCTTTAATAGTGGTTCTAAACCTTTCATCGAAATATTTTAAGACCCAGACCGAAGGCTGGGTGTGAAGCAGCTAGTATAACATGAAATGAAGTCAAAGATTTTGTAGGGAAGTAGTTTAAATTTTAGCTACCCAACAAGAGCCTTTAATCAATTTCACAGCAATTAAATGGTAATTTGTAGATATGATCCGAAAACAACGAGCTAAAACACTTCAAAATTGTAACCTATATAAAATAGTTTAGACTTCAAATTTAAGGAGAATTTCTCTGTATAAATATTCTTTGTATAAAAATGATCAAGTTTTATTCCGAATCACTTAAAACCATAGCTTCGAACTGCAATTTTTTTTCGTTCCTGTTTCCGTTACATTGATTAAATTAACCACCATGAGCGCGATACGAAAGGCAACGGAGAGCATTGGCATTGTTGCCAATATCAAAACCGCATTTGACATCTGAACATTCAACTGAATTAAATCTACATTCTACAATTAGTTCCATTCTAAACCGAAGCAGAAAAGTACTAGTGAACATCAACACAGGAAATCGAGAAGCAATGGACATGTAGTTTGGATTGGACCACTACGATCTATTTTTAACACTTGACATGCGGGTATACTTAACCGCCAACTTAAGCGTGCAGTGAGCGTTTTTTCGTGAATCAACCATAAGTTTAGTTATTCAGAAAAATTGCAGAGAATCGAAAACTACTTTTTTTTAACAACGAACCTTTTTTAGTTTTACACTTTAATATATACTGTATGATTATTTAAAAAAAACAGTATTTTTACGAATTCACTGAAATAAACGATTTTTAAAATTTTACAATGTATTCAAAAATATTTTTTCATGACAAATACGAATAGAACTGATAACGCGTTAATAGTTCTTTACAGTAAGGTACAGTTCAAAACATTTTTCTCTGTGAAGAGGAACAGGGCAGAAGACAAAATAACGCAACAAAAGACCGAGTCACTCGACAATCCTAACTTGTGGGAAGAAAAAATACAAAGTTTTGCATAGCAACTCAAACACGCATATAATGTCACACATAGATATAATTATATGTATTTAGTAGATTTGTGGTGGTTAGCGGGTATCCACCACAAATCTACTAAATAAGTATTTTACATGACCCGCGCTCCAGTAACAACCTGCAAAAAAAAAAAAAAAAAAACGTTAAAATACGTTGCCAGCACTCTAGTGTTAAAAGAAGGCTAATGAGACCGACCCTTACTGCTTAAAGCCGATTACTAACAGCTACGAACATCCATGCCACAGTGTGATTCGAGCCCACAAACTCCGGTACCGAAGATCAGCGCCCTATCTACTCTGCCATCGTTAGGCATAATATACATTGACGATAATTATGTGGTTGGCGTTAAATTAGAAAATATTGATAAGTTGGTTACATTAACAAAATGAAGATTTATCGAACCGAAATTTTTTTATTCGGTTTAGTTCCCACGAAAGTAACTTTTTTCCGGTTTTAAGTAACGTTCCGGTTCGAAGCCCTGCATAAAAGTAATTTGAAAAAATTTCTATCGAAAAGCACTATCTCTTCATAAAAAATGATTTTTAAAAATATTCATTTAAAAAACTATGAATATTTACCTTAAGAAGAGTCCAACTTCGGTAACTCCAACTTTAATGCAATGCCCCAATATCCAAACAATGGATGTTACAGATTTTTGCTCTTGTAAAGAACTCCAATATAAGATTCAACATGGAAGACAAAGAGATTAAAGTCATATAAGTTTTATACATTGCGTAAATATACAGTTAAATACAACACTAACGTAAGTTAAAAAACTTAAATCCTCGTTTCTAATGCCACTTGGACAAACTAAGCACGATTTGAGACATGCGTTCTTCGTATTAAGTCAAAGGGACGCGCCTTTTGAATGAATGAACACCGCTAGGGTGAAAGGACTTTGCCCAAATGAGTTCTCGTAATGTAGACGAAGGAAACAGAGAACCTATCGGTTTGGCCTGCCACCCGAAGAGGTATTGTAGGAGAACTTGAGGGACATTGTAACCCATTTTACGTGCTCCAGTCACCTTCCTCGAACACGGCGAATCTTAGGCCAGCTCGAGGTCCAAAACTGCAACCTTCCAGGTAGGAGATCGTTGCCTTTGCCAACTGAGCTGCGTAAAACACAACAGAACACAACATTTATCTTCACCTTGCTGATAATAAACTTCAGCAATCTGAACCATGTGTACAGAAAGCTTAAAAATGATTGTACACAGTATGGGATAGTTATGAAGCCGTTAACATGCGTGAACATTATAAAAACGTTGAGTATTTTAGCACATTTGGTTTACAGACAGCGGCGTACCTTGTTTTGGTTTGGAGAGCAATACTCTATCTACTGTGTTGTTTCACCAATGACATTCACATTAGGATTTCTCTTCCGGATAAGGATATAATTTGAAAGTGACGAATAAAGTTTCAGCCAGTTTTGAGAGACTGTTGGTAATATTAACATTTGTATGATTTTCATTGAGAAATTGAAGGCAATTTCCACTTTCTGAGTATTATATGTTTGTATAAACATTTGTCTGGCTAATACATCTAACCGTTTCATTCTTATAAGCAATGAATTACCTTTAATACAAAAACACCAGAATACAGAGAATATCCAGAATCATTTGTCTGAAACGTTAGTTTATAAATTTAGATTCAACTTTCAAAAGATTTAAAAAAGATGCTATGGGTATAAAATGGAATAACTTCCTATTTCGTATACCACATGATTCAAGTAAACAAAACTTATAGAACTTGGAGATATGTTTCAAAGTTTCAATGCAGTACTCTCGAAAAAACTCAGCAAACTGCTATAGGAATTTACGACATATTAGCGGTAGATCTGCTTTATTTTGCCAGGATTTTGGTTTGGTTTCGTTTGGAGTGCTACGGTCTACTTTTTTGCAACACGAGGGCTAATGAGACCGGGACTACAGCTTAAAGCCGATTCCGAACGGCTACAAATATCCATGCCTCTGTGGGATTCGAACCCACGAACTCCGGTACCGAAGGCCAGCACCCTAACCATTCGGCCATCGTTCAGCTATTTTGCCGGGAAGATCAGTTGCTTCGCATATATGTCAGTAAGACAGCAATAACATTTAATATGGGTGCACTGAATAAGAGTACATACTTTTTGAATAATCTGGCGATGCAACTGTCTTGTCAACACAGGAAGGCATATATGAAACATGAAAAATACTGCAATTTAAAAATATTAAATTCAACTTGCAATACTGCTATTGGAAATTCTGACGCTTCAACTATAGGTTTGCTTCTTCTTGTCGGGAAGATCAGTTGCTTCACAAAAATGTCATTATGACAACCCTAACATTTAATGTGGGTGCACTGAATATGAGTACACATAGTTTTTGAATAATCTGGTGTTGCAAGTGTCTTCCAGTAAAAGAAATATGAAATAGGACAAATACTGCAAAGTAAAATATATTCAATTTAACCGGCAAAATTACTGTAGCATATTAAGACATTTCAACTACAGCTTTGGTTCTTCTTGCCAGGAAGATCAGTTGCTTCGCAAAAATGTCAATATGACAGCCCTAACATTTAATGTGGGTGTACTGAACATGAGTACACATATTTTTTTGAAAAATCTGGCGTTGCAACTGTCTTCTAGTAAAATTATAAATTTGAAACATAACAAATACTGCAAAGTAAATATTGAATTTAACCGGTAAAATTACTGTAGCATATTAAGACATTTCAACAACAGGTTTGCTTCTTTCCGGGAAGATCAGTTGCTTCTCAAAAATTTTAATATGACATACCTAACATTTAATGTGGGTGCACTGAATATGAGTACACATACTTTTGAATAATCTGGCGTTGCAACTGTCTTCTAGAAAAACAATATAAAACATGACAAATACTGCAAAGTAAATATTGAATTTAATCGGCAAAATTACTGTAGCATATTAAGACATTTCAACTACAGATTTGCTTCTACTTGCCGGGAAGATTAGTTGCTTCGCAGAAATGTCATTATGACAGCCCTAACATTTAATGTGGGTGCACTGAATATGAGTACACATACTTTTTGAATAGTATGGTGTTGCAACTGTCTTCTAGTAAAACTATACATATGAAACATGACAAATACTGAAAAGTCAATATTAAATTTAAGTGGCAAAATTACTGTAGCATATTAAGACATTTCAACTACAGGTTTGCTTCTTGTCGGGAACATCAGTTGCTTCGCAAAATTGTCAGTAAGACAGCCGTAACATTTAATGTGGGTGCACTGAATATGAGTACACATACTTTTTGAATCATGACGTTGCAACTCTTCTAGTAAAACAATTTGAAATATGACAAATACTGCAAAGTAAAATATATTCAGTTTAACCGGCACAATTACTGTAGCATATGAAGACATTTGAACTGCAGGTTTACTTCTTGCCGGGAAGATCAGTTGCTTCGCAAAAATGTCATTATGACAGACCTAACATTTAATGTGGGTGCACAGAGTATCAGTACACATACTTTTTGAATAATCTGGCGTTGCAACTGTCTTCTAGTAAAACAATAAATATAAAACATGACAAATACTGCAAAATAAATATTGAATTTAACCGGCAAAATTACTGTAGTATATTAAGACATTTCAACTACAGGTTTGATTCTTCTTGCCGGGAAGACAGTTGCTTCGCAGAAATGTCATTATTACAGCCCTAACATTTAATGTGGGTGCACTGAATATGAGTACACGTACTTTTTGAATAATCTGGCGTTGCAACTGTCTTCTAGTAAAATAATAAATTTCAAACATGACAAATAGTTCGATGTAAAAAATATTGAATATAACAGGCAAAATTACTATAGCACATTAATACATTTCAACTACAGGTTTGCTTCTTTTTGCCGAGAAGATCAATTGCTTCTCAAAAATGTCAATATGACAGACCTAACATTTAATGTGGGTGCACTGAATATGAGTACACATACTTTTTGAATAATCTGGCGTTGCAACTGTCTTCTAGTAAAATAGTAAATTTGAAAAATGACAAATACTGCAAAGTAAATATTGAATTTAACCGGCAAAATTACTGTAGCATATTAAGGCATTTGTACTACAGGTTTGCTTCTTGCCGGGAAAATCATTTGCTTCGCAAAAATGTAATAACAGCCCTAACATTTAATGTGGGTGCATTGAATATGAGTACACATACTTTTTGAATAATCTGGCGTTGCATCTGTCGTCTAGTAAAACAATAAATATAAAATCAGACAAATACTGCAAAGTAAATATTGAATTTACCGACAAAATTACTGTAGCATATTAAGACATTTCAACTACAGGTTTGCTTCTTCTTGGCGGGAAGACAGTTGCTTCGCAGAAATGTCATTATGACAGCCCTAATTTAATGTGGGTGCACTGAATATGAGTACACATACTTTTTGAATAATCTGGCGTTGCAACTGTCTTCTTGTTAAACAATAAATATGATATACGACAAATACTGAAAAGTAAAAAATATTCAATTTAACCGGCAAAATTACTGTAGCATATTAAGACATTTTAAATACAGGTTTGCTTCTTCTTGCCGAGAAGATCAGTTTCTTCTCAAAAATGTCATTATGGCAGCCCTAACATTTAATGTGGGTATACTGAACATGAGTACACATACTTTTTGAATAATCTGGCGTTGTAACTGTATTCTAGTAAAATAATAAATTTCAAACATGACAAATACTGCAAAGTAAATATTGAATTTAACCGGCAAAATTACTGTAGCATATTAAGACATTTCAACTACAGGTTTGCTTCTTGCCGGGAACATCTGTTGCTTTGCAAAAATGTCAGTAAGACAGCCCTAACATTTAATATGGGTGCACTGAATGTGAGTGCACATATTTTTTTAATCATATGGCGTTGCAACTATTCTAGTAAAACAATATGAAATATGACAAATACTGCAAAGTAAACTATATTCAATTTAACCGGCAAAATTACTGTAACAAATTAAGACATTTCAACTACAGGTTTGTTTCTTCTCGAAGGGAAGATCAGTTGCTTCGCAAAAATGTTAATATGACAGCCCTAACATTTAATGTGGGTGTACTGATCATGAGTACACATACTTTTGGAATAATCTGGCGTTGCAACCGTCTTCTAGTAAAACAATAAATATAAAACATGACAAATACTGAAAAATAAATATTGAATTTAACCGGCAAAATTACTGCAGTATATTAAGACATTTCAACTACAGGATTGATTTTTCTTGCCGGGAAGACAGTTGCTTCGCAAAATTGTCAGTAAGACAGCCCTAACATTTAATGTGGGGGCACTGAATATGAGTACACATACTTTTTGAATAATCTGGCGTTGCAACTCTTCTAGTAAAACAATTTGAAATATGACAAATACTGCAAAGTGAAATATATAGAATTTAACCGGTAAAATTACTGTAGCATATTAAGTCATTTGAACTGCAGGTTTGCTTCTTGCAGGGAAGATCAGTTGCTTCGCAAAAATGTCAATATGACAGCCCTAACATTTAATGTGGGTGCACTGAACATACTTTTGGAATAATGTTTCGTTGCAACTGTCTTCTAGTAAAACAATAAATATAAAACAGACAAATACTGCAAAGTAAATATTGAATTTAACCGGCAAAATTACTGTAGCATATTAAGACATTTCAACTACAGATTTGCTTCTTCTTGCCGGGAAGATCAGTTGCTTCGCAGAAATGTCATCATGACAGCCCTAACTTTTAATGTGTGTGTATTGAATATGAGTACACATACGTTTTAAATAATCTGGCGTTGCAACTATCTTCTAGTAAAATAATAAATTTCAAACATGACAAATACTTCGAAGTAAAAAGTATTGATTTTAACCGGCAAAATTACTGTAGCATATTAAACATTTCAATAACAGGTTTGCTTCTTTCCGGGAAGATCAGTTGCTTCTCAAAAATGTTATTATGACAGCCCTAACATTTAATGTGGGGGCACTGAATATCAGTACACATACTTTTTGAATAATCTGGCGTTGCAACTGTCTTCTAGTTAAACAATAAATTTCAAATTATGAGAAATACTGCAAAGTAAAAAATATTGATTTTAACCGGCAAAATTACTGTAGCATATTAAGACATTTCAACAACAGATTTGCTTCTTGCCGGGAAGACAGTTGCTTTTCAAAAATGTCAGTAAGACAGCCCTAACATTTAATATGGTGTGCATTGAATGTGAGTGCACATACTTTTTGAATAATCATATGGCGTTGGCAACTGTCTTCTAATAAAATATTAAATTTCAAACATGACAAATACTGCAAAGTAAACTATATTCAATTTAACCGGCAAAATTACTGTAACAAATTAAGACATTTCAACTACAGGTTTGTTTCTTCTTGCCGGGAAGATCAGTTGATTCGCAAAAATGTCATTATGGCAGCCCTAACATTTAATGTGGGTGTACTGATCATGAGTACACATACTTTTTGAATAATCTGGCGTTGCAACTGTCTTCTAGTAAAACAATAAATATAAAACATGACAAATACTGCAAAGTAAATATTGAATTTAACCGGCAAAATTACTGTAGTATATTAAGACATTTCAACTACAGGATTGATTTTTCTTGCCGGGAAGACAGTTGCTTCGCAGAAATGTCATTATGACAGCCCTAACATTTAATGTGGGTGCACTGTATATGAGTACACATTCTTTTTGAATAATCTAGCGTTACATTTGTCTTCTTGTAAAACAATAAGTATGACATATGACAAATATTACAGTGTAATATTAAATTCAACCTGAAAAATTACTATAAGAAATTAAGACATTTTAAACTAGCTTTACTTTAGCTTTAATAAAGCTTTACTTGATCTTTCCGGGGAAGATCAGTTGCTCAGCATAAATGTCAATAGGACGACCCTAACATTTAATGTCCGTGCACTAAAAATATGAGTACACATACTTTTTGAATAATCTGGCTTTGCAACTGTCCTCTAGTAATACAGGTAGACATAAGTATAAAAAAATGACAAAGATTGCATTTAAATAAACATTACAGTATGAGATTCCAAACTATAAATTTACTTTTTTTTTGTAGGGATAATTAATTGTCCAGCTGAAATGCCAATACTTCTGCCTTAACATTTAATGCGGATGAACGCTTAACATGAATGCACATGTTTTAGAATAATCTTATACAATATAATTTGAAAAACCTCGGAGTTGCAAGTAAACAATTTAGGAAATATGTATAATCAATAAAAAAACAATCAGTTTTGCAGTTGTTTTTTTTTTGCTTTATAAAAGAAAAAATGTAAAGAATTATTAAAATCATAAAGTAACTCCGTGTTGATGCAGATTTTTAAAAAGGTACAGAAATTTATATATAGCATACTTCAATACACTTTTCTATATAACTATCATCTTGCCATGCATATAAAATTATAAGAAAATGTAAATTAGATATTTCAATAGGGAATGAAACTTAAGCCGTATACTGAATTAAGTTGCTAGTTTTATAGGTATTTTTGCATGAATAGGCGATAGCATATATCGCGATATTAATGTGTTTTACCAAACTTGAGGTCATTAATTTGTTACATTGCAATATAGTGAAACTGTATGGTGGTTTAAAAATAAATTATGAACTACATCAGAGACTAAGAGAATGATGATAAACAGAATTTGCGGCAGATGTTTCATATTTGTATTTTTCTTGAACCGTGAGGAAAATATGCTTAGCTTCGCATTTCGATTATATTGCATAGAACCTTTATAAAAAAAAATGTCTGAGTTCTAATAAGTTTTTTTTACTGGATACACATGCTATACGAAATATGAAGCTATTCCATTTAATACACACATCTTTTTCCAAATCGTGAAGAGTTAAGTTTACGAATCAACGCTTGAAGCTCAGAAGAAATGCCTTTGGGTGTGAAGAAAAATATTACTTATTCCAAGAAATCTTTAGATATGGGAGAGCTTTGTTACAATAATTTTAATATACACATTTACATTAGTAGTAATAATTTTCCAACACGAGTTTCCGTGGTACTTTTACCACGACCAAGAACATTATCATATGTGCATCGCACACACAGCCAAACTCAACATACAATAAAAATCGTAATTACAAGAAAAAGAAATTTGGAGCTTCCCGCCCAAAGCTTTCGGTTACAGTGAAAAAAGAGGAGTGACTGGAAATATTCCCAACAGGATATTCTCTGAATTCCATTGAGCCATTCTTTGGAAGAGCCCAAGCCTACTGTGTTAGGTTTGGAGAACTACGACCTACTGCTTTGATACGCTACGGCTAATGAGGTCGGGACCTACTGCTTAAAGACGATTCCGAACGGCTACGATCCTCCATGACATTAGCGGGATTCGATCCCGCGAACTCCAGTACCGAAGAGTTGCGCTCAATCATTCGGCCAAGCCCACTGGGTGAAAATTCAACATAACCATAATACAGGCGGCATCAGTTCCAGACGACTACCCTTAGTTCTTCCAGAAAAGGCGATTATAAGGCTGAACATGAATGTGTATTTACAACTCTCAGCAACAAAGAAGTTTTCTGATTTATTTCGAATTTTAAATTTCCACAACTAAGACGAAGAATAAAAGAAGTATTATCTTACCTTAAACTTCTAAAAGAAATGCACTGGAACAAAATGAAGATCATTTTCCTAAAATAAAAAATAAAATAATTAAGTTTTACAGTGGTAAAACTTTTATACTCTTAGAACCTTTATATTTAAAGGAGCTTTAGAAAACATTCCTTTTTTTGTGCCTCTATGAGTTGAAGAGTCGACCTTCGGTTAGATTTGATTAGCTATACTTTCGAAAATATTAATATTTTATGTTAAGATCAGTCCGGTATCGAAGAGCACCACCCTTTCATTCGGACCCCCCCCATAGTCAGGCTCAAGGAAAGGTTGGGAACCCCTGCTTTATTAGATCATAGAATAGTGAGTTAGAAGCATTAAAAATAAACCCATTAAAAATTTGGTTAAAAATATTTTAACAGTACTTAAGAATGCATATAATATCTTTCGATATTTTAAAGCAGATTTACAAAAGCCTCTATTCAATACAGTGTTAAAAATTAGTTTTTAGAATACGATTTTTTTGTTCTGTTTAGAATACTATTTATTCTTAACTCTTATAAGTTCTAAATTTATAAAAAATTAACTTTGTTAAATGAAATGATAAGTATTTTAGAAAATTTAAACACCAAAGATAAAAGAAATTACCCACAACAAAAAATTTCAAAATTCGAAATTATTTAGATCAGAGGCTAATTCATCTTTTTTATTCCATGAACCTCAAACATGATTACGAGCACGACTGATTGTATTCAAATTTTAAATTTCTCAACCAGTTTTAATTTTGTTATGTTTGTAAGTGAGTAATACCTTATAATCTTTAAGATTACAGAATAAAAGATATTTTAGTTCCAAATGGATATAAAAACTTCATATTTCAAAAGTTATTTTGTATCTACATGAATCATTTTTTCATTTGTGTATATTTTAATTTGTGTATATCATATTAAGCCTTTACACCTTTTCCCATGTGTTCTTACAATTTTTGGAATTTTTTTCTCGGATAAATTTGTAGCAAATGGCTTGTTACTGGATACACGTACTTTGAGTGCATTTCATTTAAATTAAATTATTCTATCAAATAAATGGCAACAAGTCAAATGGTCTGATACTCTGTAGTAGACAGAATAAATGCTTACAAGAGCAGCTGAAAACGGCGTTATCTTAGACCGCGTGAGAAAGAACAGCGTAAAGTGGCAAGCGAGGCAAAATTAAAATACGCAAGGATAACAGTCTATATATAGGCATCTACAAGTCATGTGTAATTGATAAATTACGTACATGTTAATTAAACCAGTTTTACAACTTTGAAATGCGTAAAATGTATAAAATTAAAAGTACTTAATATAAAATTTATACTATTTTTAGTAAGTTAACTCTGCAACTAAAAAGCATATAATTAAAAAGTTTAAACTACATCGTATTAAATATGAATGAAAACGTTATGTAAAATGCATAATATAATGTCAAAAAGTAAAAATGATGTAAAATTGTAGGGATGAAATATGCTTATAATATAAATGTTTATAATGCAACATAAGAGTACAAAATTGGGTGATGGGTTAAAATGAAGACTGCTATTAATGTAAATAAAAAAAAAATAAAACCAAGTTGTAAATTTTAAGAAGTAAATAAAATTATATAAAACGTTTGTAATGATGTAAAAAAAGTACTGTAATAATTATGAAAAATGTATAAAAAGGGAGAAACAGTCAAATATAAGTTTGAAAACTATTAGAATAAAAACTGAGTTGATTTAAAATTAAATTTACTGATGTAGAAATCTTGAAAATCCTGCAATACTGCAGAAGTATATATAAACTTCAGAAATTATGTTCTAAAAAAATTCGGCGGAGGACGAGTATGTATCAGGCCAACATGCAAGCATAAATCAACTTTGGGGGTTGGTTGTAGTTCTAGTGATCGGTCAGTCTGTATTGAAGCAAGCGAAGTTAAAAGAATTTGTTAATTAGTTTAACATGCATACACGCATTAACCATTTACAATAGTTTTTAAGAACCAATTCTTTATTTTATGCAAGGGTTTTTTGTTTGGGAGCACTACGGTCGACTTTTTGCAACACGAGGGCTAATGAGACCGGGACCTACTGCTTAAAGCCGATTCCTAACGGCTACGAACATCCATGCCACAGTGGGACTCGAACCCACAAACTCCGGTTCCGAAGGTCAGTGCCCTAACCATTCGGCCATCGTCCAACTAATTTTATGCAAGAGAGTATAGGAAAGCACTTGTCTTATTGCCAGGGCCTGATGTAAAGTAACGTTACATTTTAGTATTTTAACTCGGGTGTCAGTGTTGGTTGGAAGCGCTATGGTCTGCTGCAATGCTACCTGAGAGAAAATGACACCCGAAACTACTGATTCAAGCCGATACCAAATAGCTACGAACATCTAGCAGGGGGATTCGAACCTACGAACTTCGGAATCGGAAAGCGTAGCATTCGCCCGTTATTCAGTTATTTTTACCCGGGAGAAGGTAGTAGTGACATAAATGTAATCATAAATTATAAATTAATGTCCATTTTTTTAAACATTTAAATTTATTTTATCCTTAATATAGAATTAAATTTTTCATAAAAAGTCAGTTGTCTAGCAATATTTTACAAAAATGCTCAAATCAGCCCGTGTAATCACTACGTTTAACGCTTACGTATTATATCGAACGTCTTTTAAACAGTTTATACAAAACTTTTAGAATTTTAAAATATTTAATCTGTGTTTATATGTATTAAACAAACACACTAATTCAACAAAGCTCTTAAAAGTTGTCAAAACCAAGCCCAAATTTATGTATAAGTATTTAGCAAACGAAATCCAAAATTTTGAATAAAATATAGAACAGTAAATACACTAGGAACGTCTAGGTCACAAACACGGTACAAAATACATCAAAACGAGCAAAAAAATTAAGTTTAAAAAAACAAGGACAAAAGATTTTTAATAAAATAGACATTTGATTGCAAAAGATTTCACTTAATTACATAGGTGTATACTATAGTCTTTTTTCCAGGGAAAAAGTAAAAGCATTAAATTTTGTGCAATTTAATTTTGAAGGTTATTTATACCCTTCAATAACCAAATATCAAAATATGTAAAGTAAACGTGCTGCTGCATGATGAATTTAACTCGTATTCTTTCAGTTCTTGAACTGCTATCAATTTATTGTATGATTTACATCAATTGATAAGTAGCTAAAATGTTGTGACCTTTATTATACTATGTTAAAAGATATAACCAGAAATAAAGACAAAAATGAACTTTGTAAATAGTGAGTAAGATGTTTATCAATGTGAAGGAAAAAAACTTATAAAAAAATTCTAAATAAAAGAAAAAAGCATTTGTATCCGATAAATACGATTAAGTCTTCGCATATATTCATCAACATCAGCCCTAGGCAACCCAAAAGGTTTTAAGGGCAGCTTTAGGTTTGTTTTGGAACGATACGGTCTACTGATTTGCTACATGAGGGCTATTGAGACCGGTGCGTATTTTTTAAAGCCGATTTCGAACATAAATACTATCAGCATGATTCGAATTCTCAAACAACAGCTCTATCATTCGACAATCGTTCCGTTAAGGGCCGCATTAGAACAGCACTAAGTGTATATGCGATATGAAAATTGAAAATAATACATTAAAGTGTTTACTATACATAAAATAATAAACATTAAAAATTTATAAGCATAAACAGGGATAATCAGTAAATCAATTCAACTTTGAAAATTGAAGATCCATGTTAAATACTACTTAAAAACTTTTTTTAAGTAGGAGTACAAGGAATTTTATACTAGTATTACTTAGATTCGCTAGTATCTATACAACTAATTATTAACTGAACTTATATCGTCATTTAAATTGCATTATTAGCATTTAATAAATTAAGAGAATAATATATCTGCATATCAGTTTTCAGAATAGTCAACTTTCGACTATTCTGATAACATAAATGTTACATAAAAACACAAGCCACTAAAATCTACAAGAAAGAAATGTTTTTTTACTATAATGCAAAACGAGCCAAAAACATATATTCATTTAAATTGTTCGTACTGAATTACATATTGGCAAATTGTGTTTGGCATTGATACAGAAACAAAACTAAGTATAAATTTTCACTTAATACAGTTTACACAGAACATCTATATCAAATTATAGCAATAATTTTAGTTGTTACGCATTACTGAGTCTCTAACTTGACAGAATACTTTTACATTTAAAGCTGAACTAGTTTTACCAAAAACACAAAATAGACACTGAAAAGTTTTCTGCAAAAAGTAATACAAATGAAAGATTATAACGTCACTTTATATATACAAAATATCACACTAAGAATTAAGTTATAAAACACAAATATACGACAGAAGTTTTATCAAATTAAAATAATCATTTACCTGCTATTTTCCAGGCATAAGCCATTTTGCATTTTTCAGTATCCCAAAACAATTAAATATTTAAATAAATTCAATTAATTCAAAGATTCTTCGTTCATGAAAACTAGTTCATGTAAATTTAAGGGCTTGCTGACAACAAAACACGATTAATGTTCTCAAAATTTCACGTATATAATACCAGGTCTACATGCAGGTTGTTTGTTGCATTCTTATAGAATTTTAAATTACATAACATGTTTATGAAAATTTATATATTTACGTTAAACCGAAATAAACAGAATTATCTACAGTTTTACAAAAGAATAAAAACGAAAATACTAGTGATTAACATATATTACAAATAGATATAAGGCAGAACAATGGCCTGTGAGTCCTTACGGTTTTTTGATACTAAAGCAGAAATAGAATACTACTCATTAAACGAATATTTTTTTCTATCGACTTGATATGTTAGTGTAATATACGAACTACTATATACAACTGTGTTATACATAAACAACGATTAAATAATGCATGCTTACCTTTGAAAGTTCGAATACAGTAAAATTCAACTATAAACAGCAGATATTACAAGCAAGCACATTTCATGCGTCGTGAACGCGCGAGCCACTTGGAAAACTTATTAACACCGCGTTTACACGAGTCAAGTAGAAGGACAAGTCAAGTAACTCCGCGCATGCGTAGTTTTTCTTAGTTTACTTGACTCATCTAAAGCTTGAATGCATGCGTTTACACGTAGTCAAGTTGCGAGTCAAGTAACTTGCCTTTAAACTATTGCAGACTATTAACAAAATATTTTCGCGATTTCAAATTTTTGCGAAAATATTCTGTAATGATATATGGAAATTTTATACAGTTTCCAGAGTATCTAATTAATTCTATTTTTTTAATTAATTTGGTATTTATAGAATTTAAAATGCAATTTTCACATACTATTTTAGCTTTATTTGAATATTCATTCTCCTCTTGTAAAATTTATATTTTTTTTATTAGGCAGATGTTCAGTTTAGCAGATGTAGATTTTAGCAGATGTTTCGTGCGTGGAATGTTTAGGAAAGAATATGGCAGATATCATTAAAATGATTGTTTAGAGAGGGTGAATTTTAAAATAGTAAAGTCAGTAACGCGTTTAGCAGGAAATAATTTTTCCGTTAAAGGGGAAATTTAATAAATAAGATGTAAAAGGGAAAATTTTCGGAGAAAGTGTACATGTTTTTTTAGAATCTTTAGACACTCAAATAAACAAAATTCGACAAAATAAAAAGGCAATAATAATAGGCATGAAAAATATGCAATATAAAGCTATGTTTCAATCCGTGCTTCCATAAATTGCATACGCACATTAGAATCATTCTAATATTCCCTTCTTTAAAACTAAATTTTATGATAAATTATGTAATAATCTCTGAGAATATTTATCTGTGTTTCTGTATTTTTTTATTCTTCTTATTAACAGTTAAAAATAATTAATATTTTATTTTATATTATTTTAAGCATTTGTTCAGCGGATAATGTGTCAGCGAAACTTTAAAAATAAGTACTTTACTAAAAAAAAATATTTTTTCTAAATAAACAAAGTAAACTTAAGAAAATGTTTAACGTAGTATATAGATCAAATGTTGAAAATTTCAAGCAATTTAAGATAATAAAAAAAAGTTTGGTAAGCCGAAAAGCAACAAAATTCTTCCATTTGTATCTCCTTAAAACTAATAACAATACTTAACATAATAAAAAAGTAGTACATACACTTTTATTATAAGAATAAACTTTATTTGTGCAAGAGTTATTTTGTTTTGAGTTACCTTAATTATCAGTTGTAGGGTTATCTGTAATTTCATCCATTAATTGGAACAGTTTGAAAAGATGGAAAATTTATGTTCCATTCTTTACCTCTAGTTTAAATCCTAATTTTTTTTCATTTTCTAATATCTTTCGCGTACTGAAACAAAAATAAAGTCCATGTACTAAAAACAAGCGACTGCTACCAATAGCGAAATGATACAGAATTTACACATCAGTGGCGCCCTCTACCTTACTTGATTCATTTGAGTCAAGTTACTTGTCCACCGTGAAGAAACTACTTGACTTGCCTCTCACTACTTGACTCAAGTAGCTACTTGACTTGACCAGAACCGTTTACACGAGTCAAGTAGTACTTTCAAGTCAACTTGACTGACCTACTTGAGCATCTACTTGCCTCGTGTAAACGCGGTGTAACTGTACGAACAAAACAGGGTGACTTCATATAGTTACACCAATCACATCCATGTTCTTCGTGTTACCATTCGCTCTTCGTGTCGCATCGCTCTTCGTGTTATGAACATCAGCTTCAACAAATTGCACAGTTCTTTTTAGAAAAAAATGAGAATACCGTTGCTATATCAAATGCAAATATGGGGCTTACTTTAGACGTTAGGAGTCGGTTCAAACGTCGTCATCTCGTCATTTTGACGGCAGATTGATCGTTTGCTTGCAGAATGTCCGTAAGCCGACGTCAAAATGACATCATAATGAAGGTACGAACCGAAACACAACGTCCAGAGTAAGGACCATGATGTTTATCTGCACTTTTAAAACTTTATTTCTTCAATATTTAAATTAAATTTTACAAACGACCATATGCGTTTATATATTAATTGTTTGTAACATACACACACATCTCTCTCTCTTTATTTATATGCAATAAAATTAAAACTCAGACATTTCCGTCAGGGGAAAAATTATCCATAAAACTTTAAAAGAAGAAACTGTTTTATGAACATGATTTTTATAGCTACACTAAAATGGATAATTAATATGCGAAATAAAATTCATGGTTACATTTAGCATTTAATTAGATGCCATAGATTTAGAATCTGTACCTATTAATTATGCTATTACTCAGAAAACTCTGTCAGATTGGATTCTAAGGTTAAATTCTTACATAAAATAAGGTAATTTATCGCAACGTCACGAAATACTATAATGCCCTTCCCATTCATTTTCATGTTTACAACAGCCAATAGACAAACAATAAACTACCCTTACGTTTGAAACTAAAGCCAGAATTGTCATAATTTGAGAATTTGCCCTACTGCGTAGAATCGCCTTATAAATTGCAGTGAATGGTAGAAAGTAATGTAAATTTATCATTGAAAATACTAAGATCACGTCACATAACCACTGATTAGTGATAATCAACGATTATCTACGATCTTATGGTTGGTGCGTAATGTGGAATGAGCTTACAGTTTAGGATTTGGTCTCACTAACGATAAACCCATGGTGTCAACCAGTGGTGGGACGAAATTCTCTGTTTAAAAAATGATTAATCGCGTTTAGCCCTTAATTTGACAAGATGTTTTTTCAAATATCGATTAAAATATATTTAAATAAATAATAATAACAATAATAATAATAATTTAAATAATAGTAATAATAATAATTAATAATAATAATATATAATATATTTAATATATTATATATTATAGATAAAAATATATATTTATTATAAAGATTTTATTTATTTAATTGTTTGTTGTAGCGAACTTAGCCAAATCAAGGGTTAGGTGTTAAGCTATTTTGGTGAGATTGGTTCTAAGTGTCCATTGTCTTACATACTACACCATATGGTACACTATGTTCTGTCTGTACATACTGTATGTGTAAATGATAATAAATTATATAAAGGATAAATAAAATACATTTTTACAACTTTTAAATGCGTAAAATGTGCAAAATAAAAAATGTTTTATTACAATACAGTATAACTTTTATATTAAGTTAATTCTACAAGTAAAAAATCATATATTAATTTTTAAAAAAGTGTAAGCCATTGAAAGGAAAATATGTAGTAAAATACATAAAATTATATAAAATAATAAGAATGAAATATGGCTATAATATAAATGTTTATGCTTATGTAGATACTTATATTGTAAAATAATAAGAGAAAAACGTTTTGTATTAAAATGAAGACTGCAGATAATATAAATAAATAAATAAAATTAAATTTTTAAGCTGAAAATTTTTAAGTCAATTATAAAATTATGTAAAACGTTTGTAATGATGTAAAAAAAGTACTACAATAATTATGGAAAATATATAAAAATTTAAAAAAAAAATAAATAAAATATATGCTTGAAAATTGTAACAACAGTAAAAACTATTCAAGCCGATTTTGAATTGAGTCTATGGATGAAATTTTAAAAATTTTGCAATATTGCAATATGTACAAACAGCAGAAATAATGTTCTAAATAGAGTTCGGAGGTAGATGTAGATGTACCAGGACACCATGGTATTTGCAACCATAAACCACCTTTGTGGATTGTTTGCGGTATTGACGATCAGCCAATCCATCTCTACTATGACGAGTCTAAATCACGTTTTAACCGAGGTTTCAAGCCGGAACTGAAGCGAAAACTGGAAAAAATATTTATTTTGGTCCGAACGAAAACCGGAACTGAAGAGAAAAAATCGGGTTTTTTTTTTTTCTGTTTGATAAATTTTCAGTCATGTTGTTACTGTAACCAATTTATCAATATTTTCTAATTGAACGTCAACCATAAAATTATCGTGATTGCATGCATATTGCTTCTCGATTTCCTCTTTCGATATTTACTACTACTTTTCTGTTTCAGTTTCGCATGAAACTAGAAGGAATATTTAATTTAGCTGAATGTTCAGTTTTCAAATGCAATTTTGATAATTGATTACAGTGTCATGCTCGCAGTTGTCTGAATACACCGGAGAACACAGGTTCAAGGTCAAACTAATTGGTTTTAACGGAGTACCTAGCGAAGTGTAATGTCTTCACTTTAACCTCCGAAAGTAAGCAGATCAAAACATAAATTTAGGCCTTAAGGCAAAAAGTGATCCAAACAAAAATTGAATACACTCGAGCTCACAAGGAAGCGAAGAGGTGAGGACAAAATTATGAGTAAACAACGCATTGTCTAATTAGGGGATAATTAGACTGTAACCTTGACAATGACCATTCGGTATGGCTAACAGCAGTACATAGATTCAACAACATGAAGCTCAGAAATTATATAAAAAAAGGTAATACAATAATAAAAAATAGGGACATTAAAAAGTTGCAACTTGGTACAGCAAATAAAAATAAACAAAAAGTGACAACCCTAACAAAAACCCTCTAAATTTTGATAGAATTACATTTTTCGAAACCACGAACTACAGTACCTACAGTCCGTGCCCTAACCATTCTGCCACCGTTCGGCCGTTGCTGAAATAATTTAAAACGAAATATATGTTTTTCTATCCATTTAAAAAAATAAATATTTCATAATCCTAGAGAATTTCTCGATGTATTTCACGGTAAAATGTGTTTTAAAATAATTTATAAATAAAAATTGCCCAAAATAAAAATAATAATCTTCGTAATCCAACACGAAGTTAGAGCCATCAGATAGTATAGCCGATAATCCCCACCTTAAGCAGCATACATGTGTATAATTTAAAAATGGACCAGTTACTATATAGAAGAAAATTATACATCGTTTTGAGTAAGATTCAATGGGAGCAGGGCTTCGAAATGTAATATTTTCTTTCCGGTTCAACAAAAATTACATATATCTATTCAATTCCGGTTTTCGTTCAACCGAATGAATAATTTTATTTTATGTATATACTTATTTGTATTTAAAATATAATTGTATAGAGTCTTATCGTTAACTTTTAATTACAAATATTTTAGATTTAAAAATAAATAGTTTAGATCTCTATTACTTAAGGTAAATTTCATTTATTTCCTAAGTACCACAAAAAATAAAATTTTATATTTCTTATAAAATCAGAATAAGAAATTATTTTGTAAGTTGTATATGTTGTGTAAGAATATTTCAATGGAATGAATATTCAACATGATTAAAACAAATAAAAATTTAGAATAATAAGGAATGAAATCAAATTTATTGAAGAGACATTAAAAATCGAGAGTTATTCACAATGTTTTTATTGTTAGAATTGAGGCCGAATGGTTAAGGAACATGCTTTTAGTACCGGAATTCGGTTGTTCGAAACTCACTGTGGCGTGAATATTCATAGCCGTCCAGAATCGGCTTTAAGCAGTCGGTCCCGATGTCATTGACCTTCGTGTTAAAAAAAAAAAAAAGTTGACCATAGAGCTCCAAACCAAACTATGGGGTAGATGGCCACCTTTACTATACTACACAAGCCACTTTTTTATTGCTTCTTTGACTACATGTTCAGTGGCATGCTGATATCGACGATGGATTTTGACAAATGCAGAAATAAATATAAAATTATTTTAAAAATATGAAACCTGTTTAAAAGAAAGTTTGGGAAAGGAAACATTTTAAAAATAGCCAGAGTAATTTTGTGCTTTCTATGCATTATTACCAAAATAATTTTCAGTTATAAAATTTATTTTAAAAGTATAGTAGCTGTGATTTTTAAAGGGACCATAAACTTTTCAATTACCAAAACCCGATAAAAATTTTATTTTTATAATTACTGTTGCATTTATAGTTTATTGCTTTATTCTGAATTGTATACAGAAAAATATATGTTTAAATTGATTCATTAAAAAGTTACAAGCATTCAAAACACATAACTGTTCCCTTAAATAGACGTTAAAATATAAACCAAGATATGCAGAATTTTTTTTTTATATTTTACATTAAAATTTTTAATTAATATTTCTTCTTGTAACGAATAATCTGAGGAAAGATGATTTGTTTATAACACTGCTTAGCCTACCGCATTGAGCTGCTGCTAGTTAGTAAAAATAAATAAATAAAAAGAATTCTGCTTCCAGTTGCACTAACACTACAGATAATAAAAGAATAAAATCTAAAAGTGCTGATGCTTCCAAATTAGAGATGTTTCTTTAATGTAGCCTCCACACTATGGCCAGTTGTTCACCACTTCCTGATGGTGACCTCGAACGATGGTTCACGGGTCGTATCCACACGCTGGGCCACTGAATGAGCTCAGCGCATTGATTCGTCCATAGGGTCTACTGCGCACTTAAGTTGCGCATCTGACTGCCTTTGATCATTGGAGAAAAACCGCCTCCGAAGCCATCGTCCGCCAAGGCTATTTTATCGTCTGCCGCCATCGGCTACGATAAGCCAAAGCCCCTCCAGACGGCTTGCAGTGGACCATAGTGTGGAGGCGCCTTTAGGCGAGATGATTTGTTTATATCACTGCTTAGCCTACCGCATTGATCCGCTGCCAGTTAGTAAAAAAAAATAAAAAAGAATTCTACTTCTAGTTCTACTAACACTACAGATAATAAAAGAAAAAATCTTAAAGTGCTGATGTTTCCAAATTAGAGATGTTTCTTTCAACATCTGCTACCAAAGAAAACATCATAGGAAAAAACTCGTAAATTTTTATGATTGGATGTTTCAGCTGAAGTAGCATATAAAATTTAAACTAAAATTGTAATTATTTCTTTAAAATTAGAATGAGTAAACAATGGTATACATACGTGATATCGATGTTCTATCCTTTCAAGTTGTTTAACGTAATGGATGAGATTATGGATAACCTTACAGCTAATATTGAAGATAACTCAAAATGAAATAAATCTTTCACAAATGAACTTCAAACTTACAATAAATCAGTAGGTAATATATTTTAATTATTTTAAGGGAAAGTCATTACTTTTAAGCAAACTATAAAAGGAAGAAGTTTGCTTGAAATTTTTAGCATTGTTCTTTTAAACATTTGCTAACTTAAACATTTTCCTGTGTTTACTTTGCTTTATTTATTTATTTATTTTGGTAAAGTACTTGTTTTTAAAATTTTTCTGCATTTTGACCGCATACATAAAATAATATAAAATGAAATACTACTTATTTGAGACTATTAATTGGAACAGTTAAATAAATATATACGCGTTGGTATACATTTACAAAGATTATTACATTATTTATTACAAAATTTTATTTTTAAAACATAAAAAAATTAGAAGAATTTTTCTAATGGGAAATTTCTCGAAACATAGATGTACAGATAGCTTTGCATATTTTGCATCCTTATTGAGTTTGTTCTTTTGTTTTATCGAGTTTCTAGAACAGAATGAAATTTTTCTTCGGAAAAATGATTTCCGATATACTAAACTTCCCGATTTTAATAAATTTATTAAAATCAACCCTCTCAGAACAATCTATGTAAAATACCAACCATATTCTGTCCTAAACATTCTTCTCAAAAAACATCTGCCATAAAGAACATCTGCTAAAGTAAACACCTGAGTAAAATGTATTACGCATTTTACACCAGGGGAGTGAGTGTATTCCCACATAAAGCTAAAAAAGTATTTAAAAATTACATTTTAATTTCTATAACTTCTAAATAATTTTACTAAGTAGAAAAATTAGAATTTGTTAAATGCTCTCAAAACTAATTAGATATGGAGATTCATCACAGCATTATCACATACTTCCGTGATAATCTGTAAACGAAATGTGCAATATTTCTTGTTTAGAGGAAACTTTCTTGACTCAATAGTTGATTACGTATAAGCGCATTAATTTCAGCTATAGTTGAATTAAATAAAGTTCGACAAAACTATACATACGTAGAGGCAGATTACACGACCTTCTACTTGACACTAGTAAACATGCCTTGTGTTACAAGTACAATTTTTCGTTTGATAAGAAATTGCATAACTACTAACATACTAACTTTGAAAATATTACAATTTCATAAACTAAACCCAGCGGCTAAATATCTGGGCTGAAAACACACTCACAAGTTATATATATATATATATATATATATATATATATATATATATATATATATATATATATATATATATATATATATATATATATATATATATATATATATATATGTATATATATATGTATATATATATATATATGTATATATATATATGTATATATATGTATATCTATATATATATATATATGTATATATATATATATATATATATATATATATATATATATTATATATATATGTATATATATATATATACATATATATATATATATATATATATATATATATATATATATATATATATATATATATATATATATTATATATATATATATATATATATATATAGTACATATATATATTTATAATCAAGAATATTATATATTTAAAGCATACGTCGTATATATATCTACTTATATATATATATAATATAATATTTCATGTTATCATATGTAATATATAAATGTAATTTCTTGCCGCCTCTATCGGAAATGTTATGTTTTACGATCTTTTATAAATAACATGTTTTGAGTTTTTTTTTTACCATTCTTCTACCCTTTCCTAAAATCAATTTTAGAAACAATTTTAAATGCGGAAATGATAAAGAAAACATGGATACAAAATAAAAATAGTTAATACCTCTTTCTGAGTTTATTTAAGCATTAATGAAATCTATACGGATATCTAGTAAAACATAGAAAAAGAGCAGCGTAACAAAATGCAGCGAAGAAAGTAATAAAGTAAAAGTTAGATATGATTAAGAGATAGAGAGAGACTGTTGCATCGGGGGAAAATAAAAGGCTATTGCGGACTAACGAAAAAGTATTGGTCATTGATTTCAGATAGAAATCGTAACTTTTTTTCCTACTCCATTGTTTTCTATATACATAACCCTGGAATTGCTACACGTCTACGCGTAACATTATATAAACAGATATATATATTTATACCCACAAAACTGTACAATGGAAATAATGAGCACTATTACAAATTCACATTTTAGAGCAGTGTAAAATAAAGATTTTTTTAAATACTACATGTTTTCTTGAAAGAGTGCAAATTTCTTTGATGTAATAAAAAGACATTTAATTTTTACGAATTATTTTATTATCATATTATGTTCTCTTATCTACTAACATATATTTTTTACTATTACTTCTAGGTTTTTGTTTGGTATGGTTTTGGAGCGCTACGGTCTACTTTTGCAACACGAGGGTTAATGAGACCCGGACTTACTGCTTACAGCCGATTCCGAAAAGGCTACGAACATCCATGCCACAGTGGAATTCGAACGCACGAACTCCGGTTCCTAAGGCCAGCACAGCATTCGGCCATCGTTCGGCCTACTACTTCTAGGATAAACCGTGGTAGATCAGTTTACAAAAATCGTTGATTTCATAATCGGAGGTTTGAGCTAGCCAAACTTCTGTCCATTAATGTTGTCTAAGGCACTTAACGATGGCCGAACGATGGCCGATTGGTTACGGTGCTGGCATTCGGTACCGGAATTCTTGGGTTCCAATCTCACTGTGGCATAAATGTTCGTAGCCGTTCGGAATCGGCTTTAAGCTGTAGGTCTCGGTCTCACTAGCCCTCGCGTTGCAAAATGTACACTGTATCACTCCAAACCAAACCAAACCAAGACACTTAAAATAGGTAAATATTTATGGAATATAAAAATAACCACTCATAGCCGGAGAACTGCTATTTCTCGTCCCGAATCCGACCAAAGATGGTTGAGTTCATTAATGGCAGCTAGGACGAAAAATAGTTTTGTAACCGCAATTCCCCCCAAAATTCAAACGATAGCTCTGAAGTTGACATTCTAATCCTAGGATGGATCTTCTTATTGATCCCTGCTTATATATAAGAGGATCCAGAGGGGGCGATTTTATACCTATCCTCAGCATACCTTAAGCTACACGTGCTACTCGGGTGGTGCTAAATGATTAACAGGCTAACAGTCTTGTTTGGCATTGCATTTCTGTTTATTGCTATCTGCATTGAAAACCATAAAAGGCGCATTGAACCTCACAATGCATAATCATTAAGCATACGCATTATGATGCTTTTAAACTTGTATTTTATATTTTATGTCCATAATTTTGAAGAATTTAAAAATAATTCAATAAGTAAATAATTATAAAGTGTATTTAATTCCCTTTAAATGTATTTAATTATTCTAATTTTACAATAACATCTAGAATATTTTGCAACGGATCACAGTTTAAACGCATGAATACATTTTTAGGTAGGTAAAAAATGTATATATAGAAACAAAATATTTTTTTTTTTTTTTTTTTTGACCGAAATTTGATTGAAAGCACTGCTTTATATTGCTGCTGCAGTACGGCAGTTTTAACTCACTGTTGCACGTTTAAAAATTAATCTACCAGATCCTAAATTTTAATTGGCAGTAATTTTAATCACATTATTGTTACCAAAATTATTGAAAAACTAGAAAATAAACTGCAGTCGTGCTTAAAATTATTATTGTGGCTTCATTCTTTGATGTGCAAAAAATCCATTATTTGCACCTCCAACATGTGACCCATGTGCCATTTCCTTGGATGTCTGGATAATGCAGATTTATTAAGAACTTCGAAAGGAATCCAAAGGTTTCGTTAACTGATATTATAGAAAATATCTTTCAAGTTCAAATGATAGTGGTTCAGTGGACACAGTATTAGAAATTTTAAACAAAACTTTAATGGACTAAGTGTAGAGATGAGACCGACAGAGCGTCTAGGTCAGCCGCACGTATAAGTGGAGTACTCGTGAGAAAATACAAATTGAAAAAAAAATTAATTTCTCCTGCTGAATTTTGTTTATTTTGAATATAAATAAATGTGTAAATAGTAAATAAAAATGCTATTTAGGCTATGATGCCAAAGAGACCACACTCGGTCAAAGATATGCCAAACATGGCGTCTTTGGGATTCGAACAAGTTAGTGTTATTCTGATAATTCCAGACTCGTAGATTCCAAAAATGTTCTCAAAAAATAAAAAACTGGTCTATTATTTTAAAAATTAATTTTAAAGTTAAACGAAAATCACGTGAAACCAAAATGCTTCGTGATTGGTTGTGACGTCATAGTTCACAATATCCGATATTTTCTTATTTCTTTTAAGCGAGCACTATTTTCCGATTTTGTTTTTGCAAGTTCTTGGAATGTTCTATAAGTTTTCTATAAGTTCAGTTTCTATAAGTGCTAGTTCTTGGAATCTTTCACATGTAAACAACACAAGCGGTCAGTGTTTTCGTGAACGATGACGTCACAAACTCGGCGGAGGAAAAGTATCGTTTTTGAGAGACGTTAAAGTGTCCGTTTTAAAACCCATTAGAAATCACTCATTAGGCCCCAAATGAAAGAAAAATAGGTACTGTCCTGCTTACTTTTTTGTCTTCTATTGTTTAAAATTAAAATTAGAAAACATGAAAATTCCTCATTATGAACATATTTTCCAGCATTCAATTTTTCTAATGAAATTGAATTTAAGAATGATATGCTTATCATACTAATATATTGACGTGTTAATGCTATTCCTATTCTTACATATAGAAAGACAAATGGTGTAGTGAATAATATTCCACCTCTGTAGTCGTATTCTCCGGAGATTCCTAATGCTTGCAATAAAGGAATCTCAACACCTGGGAGTGCATTTATCACTTTCATGCAGTATTCCGTCACGAGATGAGACGGAAATGTTAAATGATGATCGATGCCCTATGTCTTTGTTTTCATTCCGACGGATGTGGAATACCAAAAATTACATATAGCAAATGCTTTTAATTCATATATGTATGTGAAATCGTTTAATTAGCTGATTGGAAGTGCTCCTAGATTGATGGAGATTGCAGATGTCTCGAAAACTGCAATTACATTCTATTCGCACTTATACCTCTTTGCCCCGTTTTACCATGGTCTAAATTCTTCTTAATTATATAAAGGGATGTTGAGATATGAAACAAAATTTAACTTTCATTTAACCAATGATTGTAAGATATGTATCGTCTTAAAATCGTTTAATTAGTTTATCAGCTGGTGAATGAATAAGTATGGCGAACTATATTTATATGTATTCCAACATTTTTACCACGTCTAAGTACTTTTTTTAAAATTTTATAAAATAATATTGTTATATATAACATAATTTTAATTATCATTTACCTGAACTCCATAAGAGGCATCTAATTTAAAATTAAATAAAAATTAACTCTTTTCACCAAACTTTTAACTTAAATGACACTTTGTATAGCCTAGGTCAGATTCTATAGCCAATTCAGATTTCATTTAATTCTCCATTACAGTTGGCTGAACTAATTTATCTATTTCATTTAAATTTGGAAATAAATAGGGTTTCCCAAATGTCTAGATCGATAGTGACCGCCTATTACCTTTTTCACTTATAGGTTTATTTTCATAGACTAATGCATATATACCAGAAGAAATTTCACATCTTAATGTAATTAAAAAGAAAAAAAAAAAGTGGCATTACACTTTTGGAAGAAAGTCAGAATTGATAGTGACAAATTCACAGGATAGTGAACCGTGCGTTAGCACAGTTGGCACTTTTGATTTAGTAAAGATTGCTTTTTTAACAACATCATGATATTAAAACTAAATAAAAATATCAATGAGAATAAGCCTATATAGAATCTAATAGCATTATACTATTAATACAATGTATGAGGGTACATTTCACAACGGAATTGTATTATTATTAGGCGTTTTATGCGTAAATTTAGTTATTTAGTTAATTCAAAATAAATCAAAAATTATTTAATTTTTTAATAAACTTTTCGTATTTTATATTGAAATATATAAACAAATATATAAATAGAAATAAATATACAAATAAACTATAAGATTTTTGTAAACAAAAAATTTTTTTAGTGGATAAATTTATAACAGTATCGTAAATATGAAAAATCAAATAGAAATAGTAGTATATAGTTTTAATTTTTTTCTCGTTCTGTGGTTCCGCATCGATTGATGTAAAAACTAGTTTTCATTTGTCTCAATTTTTCCAGAATCTATGTAGTAGTCAAGAACATTCGGCTTCGTTTTCATGTATATACCGTTATTTTTGTACCCACAAAAAAACCATGTTGTTACACTAACCCGCGCTCAAGTATCAATATTAAAAAAACGTGCTAGTACGTGTTCCGCATATAATGCGATAAGAATGAGTAATGATTTTTTTAATCAAAGCTTAGATTATGCAAGTTGATGCCCATGGTAGCTAATTATAAAAGGTAGAAATAAATATGGAATTTAGCACACAGGTTAGAAAAATAATAACGAAAACTCCTTGAAAACTGTCTGTTTTATTTTTTTTGAATAATTTGGTTTGGCAACATATGATTAGCTGTCACCTTACGCTAAAAAAAATTAAAAGGTAGGAAAGAATTTAAATCAAATTTATTACTATAAATTCCTTTATAAAATCTGGTTGAAATACCTGAAGAAGAATACGTGAAATTATGTGTAATCCATGGCATTATTTAATAAGATTATTAATAAATAGTACTGTTTTACAAAAATTATTTTTATTTCTAAAAATTTTAACTGCATAGAGTTTTAATCATGTTTGATTTCTGATAAAAGGTCAAGTATATTTCACGTACAGTTAATGAGACAGAAGAAACATTCACTTTGAAACCACTACTCGAATGTTTAAAGGTTATGTATTCCCTGAAACAAACTTTTCTTAGCGTTGTTTTCATTCGATACGATCGTGAAAGCTTCCCAAAATTGCTCATTAAATATAAACGTTCCTCTTCGAGCTTCGAAACGTCAGTTCCATTCCCACATTTGTCCGCTTATTGTTTGAATTTCCTCCATTCTTTTTTGGGAAGGATGGTGGTTAATTTCATCATCCCGAAGAAATAACATCGGCAAAGGGCTGCTCTATCTGAGAATAATGACCTTGGGAACACGTACTAACAAAGGAGGGTTACGAAGGACGCGTAACACAAACGGCTGTAGCTTGTAATTTTTTCGGATCAATAACACCATTCTCTGAAGTTTTCGGTGATCCTTTGCCTTAAAGGAAATGATTAATTCATGATCTCCCTCTTCCTTTTCATTGAACTGGTGGATAGATCCCGACTGCTGATCTCTTTTTGTAAACAAAGGAAAGTTCATCTAAAGGTTACGCATCTGTTAACTATGCGTGAAAAGTTGTGTTTGAGGGTAAATTTTCTACCTCGTGAACTCTTCGGTGGAAAAAATTAAAAGCATCCTGTACACAATGTTAAAATTTTATTTCTTAATTCATATATATATATATATATATATATATATATATGTGTGTGTGTATATACATGCATATATATATATATATATATATATATATATATATATATATGTGTGTGTGTATATACATGTATATATATATATATATATATATATATATATATATATATATATATATATATATATAATGATAAATTATATAAATATTAGATAGATAAAGATAGATAGTTAAAATTTCTTATCATGTTATGTGCTCCACGCAGCAATTACATAGAGATACATAAATATAATAATAAAACAGAAACAAAACACTATAACTCCATTAATCCCAGTAAATGTAAAATGGATTGGAAGAAAGATGGATTGGGTATGGAAGGTTTACGACTTCCATACACGGTCAAAACAATTGTTTGAACAGGCCTGAACTTTCTCGTACACCCAAAAGACCAGAAGAATATGAACTGAGGATAAGAATTAGAAGAACAAAACATGTATAAATCTATACAAAAAGCCAACTCATCCAGTATTTATGTTGCCACTGTGTCAGGTAAAATTACAGTTTTAATTCAGAATTGGAAACATTAACTTAATCCTATTAATATATACTTAAATAATTATTTAATTGTTTATAAATAAAAAGTAGGGGATAGATAGCATTTAAAGCTAATTCTAAATGAAGATTAATATGAGAATGAAAAAATACCTGGATTACTATGGAGACGTTCGCTTCGCTTTAAATAATTTACTAATATATTACGCTTAATATGTGTGGATAAGCATGTATTCCAGTTACAAACTTTATTAATAGTAAAGTTGTAGTCAGATTTTTTATCATAAACTTTATATAATATTTTATTATTTTCAATTTTTAAATTAACATCTAGAAATGGGAGGTAATCTTGATTATCTTTAACGGTTTCAGTAAAAATTAAAGAAGAAGGCTAAAAATTTAGATTTTGAATTGAGAAGATTTTGTCATAAATACAAATTAAGTATCGAGTTTGTATCGCTATATCGACAATATCATAATTTGTATTTATGCTCATTAATAGTGAGCAAGAAAATGAGCAACTAAATAGGTAA
>CM063505.1:9368801-9423801 GCA_032207245.1 Pardosa pseudoannulata
TATAAATGTAAAATACTGATTTCACCATATTTTCTGTTTATTTGTAAATATTATGATTACAGAGAATGTTCTTAAGTCATGGAGGTGTATATATCTTCTTTCGGATTCTTCTTTCAAATATTGATATCACTTCTGTATCGCTGAGTGTACAGCACTAAATTTTGTAAAACACAATAGGCCGTATGAAGTGTTTGTTTATTTCGTCATTTGTAGTTATTAATTGTCATTTAAGCTGATTCATATAAATCCTAAAAAAGATCTATTTCTCTTATAGATTCTATTGTTTATTTCAATAAGTGTTGTATTTACTGGTTACATCATACAGCGAGATTTTTCAAACGCTATAAACTCAAAATATTGAGCAAAGCTTGTATCTTTTTCCCACTAGGGATACATGATTAAATAAATGTAAACATGTGTCTCAGCCATTTGATACGGGATTCTTTCATAACTTTTAAATACTAATTACATTGTATTTTTCCAACGTTCTTTTATAATTGTAAAGAATCTTCTTAAAGCCATCGTGCATAATTGGAGAAAAGTATTTTCTTTCAAGTATCTTTATTTTCTAGTATTTTTCTTTCAAATATGAATATCATTTTTGCTTTGGTAAATGTCTAGCAGTCAATTTCGATCAAAATAATAGAATTTATTATTATTTTGTATGTTTACTTTATCGTTTGTAGTTTTATTTTTGTAATTTAAGCTGATTCATCTAATACCATAAAAACATCTATTGGTCCTGTAGATTCTGTTATTTATTTCAATATGTCTTATATTTTCTTGTTACATTATACAGCGAGATATTTCTAAACTCTATAAACTCAAAATATTGCGTGAAGGAAAATTCTCCTGTATTTTATGTAACAGAAATTCCTTTAAAAAAGGAAATATAGTCGTTCAAACGGAAAGTATGAGAAAATAGTTAGAAAAAAAGCTAGTTAAATTGAATGGGAGAGACAACGAAAGTGTATAGCATCCGTAAAGATGGTAAAAAAATATGTTTCTCCAGACTTTAAGCAAACGTCTATATAAAGAAATAAAGCGAATTCAAGGTTTTTTCTGCTGTTGACAAAAGAGTTTTTTTTGCGCAGAATGAAAGTAATATTTTGAGCTATAAACAATAAGAAAAAGTTATAAAGCGAATAATATGCTTTTATACGCTACTCGTGCCTCCCAATTTTAAATATTTGACTTAATTTGAAGAACACCGGAGTGTGCCGGAGAAAAATACCCGTTCGGATTTTCTAAAAGAAGAGCTCATTATTCTGTTTGCTCGAAAACGGAAGAAAACTATGAGTAATCTCGAAGATAAGCACATTTCACAACAAAGTAAATAGTGGAAGTTTAGAATATCCGGTTCTGCTTTTGTAAATAGAAGATTTTTATTCGGGAGAGATTGAAAAGCGGTCTTTTGTCTAACGAAAGACTCAAAACAATCTTTAATATTTGTCTTAAGAGCAAAATGCGATATATTGTCCGGCTCAGAGTGTTTCACTTTTAGTGATTATTCGAAGGTTTTCAATTTTTCCTTTATTTGTTAAAGGCATGAATGTAACGTTTATGCGAAGCAATAATTAGTTGTTTATAAATTAGTTTCTTTATGATATGATTCTTAGATTTTATTGGTTTTATACTTGATTGGCATTGAGATATCTTTAAGTTAGAATTTTAAAGAAATAGAAACACTGTGGCATTTAAATAAATAATGCATTAAAAAGAATTAATGGATAAAAATATTTTAATTTTTTGTTATAAATATTTATTTATCAGCACATCAAATTAAAACTGCGTGTATTAAATTTTCAAACTTCCTTCTACTAGGGTTTTTTTCCTAGTAGAAAATGAATTTTTGGAAATGAATGCTCGAAAATGAATTTTTGGAATGTTGTTACTCATGTCTCTTTAACAAGCCAAAGACGTGAGCCATAGATTAATCGCATAAAGGCAATGGGTGCGCCTTTCGTTTTTATGAAGAGCAAACGCCTCTTCAGTAAAAGAACGACTTTTTTGCTCAAAATGGATACTCGTAAATTAACCAGCGACTAGGCTACGAGCTTGGACTACCATCCCAGAGACATTGTGACCATGAACATATTTCTATTTCCCCAGTCATCCTTAACGGACGTTATGAATTTCAAGCCGGCTCGAGCCCCGAGAGGAACCAAAATGGCTGTCTTTGCCGACAAGGCTACCAAAGTTGTAATTGCTTTAAATCTTTCGTATTAACAATGAGGAATTTTCACGTTTCTAATTTTAATTGTAAACGATAGAAGACAAAAAATTTAAGCAGGACAGTAGTAGATTATCCTTCTTTGCCTAAAGAGTGATTTCTAATGGTTTTATAGCGGACTCTTTAACGTCTCTCAAAAATATTTTTTCCGTGGAGTTTGTGACGTCATCGTTCACGTTGACAACCGAGCGCCTATGCTGTTTACATGTGAAAAGGCGATTTTATTTATTTCTGTGTAAATATCGCATATATTAAATTTTTTATTATGTCTGGCATTAAAAAATCATATAAAAATATTGTATTGATTTAAAAATACAGCAACTAATTGCTATGAGAAAATATTTTTCAGCGTCCAAAGATACATACGCATAAAATGGACAGACGATGAAAAAAAAAAATTGAACCCCAAATTACATATAAATCATCTCTGTTTTTGAAGACCATTTATCGATAAGTAAATGCTTTCTTTTGTTTAATATTACTAGTTTAAAAAATTAAAGTATATAAAAATACATATATATATATATATATATTATATAAATATATATATATAACAAAATATATATATATATATACCTAGACTGTTGATTAACCAGAGCTGTTTAATAAAACTGCAATTCGAGTATTATCACAGAGTTCAACTGCAATAAATGTTTGATCATAACTTGTGGAAAGAAAAAAATGCAAAGTGTTGCATAGCAACGTAAACAACACGCATATGTCACCCATACATATAATTATACGTATTTAGTAGATTTGTGGTGGTTAACGTGTATCCACCACAAATCTACTAAATACCTATTTTTACGTGACCTGTGCTCCAGTGAAAGACTACAAAAAACGTAAAAATACGTTGACCGCACGCGAAGTGTTAATTATTAACAAAGCAGTACTGGTATTATATTTTGTACTGGTTATTACTCATGAGCCTGGTGTAGGAAAGCCAACACCAGGTCTATTGACTGGGGATATTGGCTAAAGATTATGTGCATTTATGATATACACCGAAACCAAGAGCACAACAACTCATTTGTACGTGAGTCTTATTTACTTGAAGGTTAAGGAAACCTTATATCTGGTATATGTTTCCCAGTTAGGACATAAAAGGTTAATAGATTTTGTTGCAGATGCGGTATGCAAGTTTACGTAACTCCAGTTGAATTTCTCCTGTTAAAATTTTAAAGTGCGTGATATTTTAAGATATTTTGCCTGCCAAAACAAAAAAAAAAAATAAAAGCTCATGGGGAAGTTATTTATTATTTAAAATTTTGTTGCTCAGTGATGTTTAAAGAGGCATTAATTTGTATATCGGCTGAATATTTTGCCTGTCTCAAAAGAAACTTATGTGGAAGTTATTTAATGCTAAAAGATAGTGTTGTATAAAGCTGTTTTAAGATGCATTAAATTGATTATCAACTGTATACTTTACTTGTCACAAAATAAGTTCATGGGAAGTTATTTAATGTTTAAAATCATGTTGTGTATAAATCTGTTTTATCTGATGTTTTTTCTTATTCAAGCATAAAATTCTCTCAATATATATGGATCTCTTTGTACTTTATTATATCTTTGGAGTTAGAAGATACATAAATAGCCGTTATACAAAAGAATTCCTGAAGAGACAAAAATATATCTTTACGTAAACTTCATAATGAATTTAGCTGTTGACACTATGTATATTTTTTTTTTGTTCTGGTGGAATGATATTGTAAGAGTATCTAAAAAAGGTAGGTTTACACGACAGAACCGTGTCATTACGACGATTATTGGATATTCGTATTTGCGTAAGAGGAAAAAGTAACCTATACCATTTTTCTTTCAGATGTTTTTATCAGCCCTGGAAGGTCATTCTTATTCTTACGAGAAAGATACATTGAATAACAAAAGTTTTGTCCATTATTAATGATTATTATTATAAGAACTCAAATAAATGTAAATTTATTTACCTAATTGTTTAGTGAGTATTAAAATATTTAATATCACCACACGTCAAAACTGGTCAAGAACATATTTCTATGGGTATTATGATAAAATTTCCAACAACTAGGTAGTAAAGTATTTTTTTAACATCGTTTCTTAAAATAAAGTTTTTTTAGCTTTTTTAAATTGTTATAATGCATATACGGTGTAAAGAACATTGAGATTCATAAAATAAAAACGTTATATGTAAAATATTTACAAGATTTTAATGTGAAATTAAAATAATTAAATACTTTTATAGAAAAGTAGACATTTTATAATTAATTATTAAAATGCTTTATCTTTTTAATTCTATAAAATTTGACTAAAATATTGTTATAAAAAAGTAGCATGTATATCATATTTTTTATCATTGCAGATGGCAATAGAGGCATATATTTGTATCAAAGGAATATAAATATTTTACTAATTTAGCATCACCAGAGAACCACGTGTAGCTTAAAGACAGACAACATAACATTACCCCCTCGGGTTGCTAGTAATTTTAAAGCAATGACCAAACAGAAGATCTTAGGCTGGACTTCTTACTGTTTGAACTTCGGGGATATTATGACCACGATCCTATTTTATATATCGTAGTCACCATTACTGAACATGGTGGATCTTTGGTTGGCTCGAGACGGAAACTTACAACCCTCCAGTTTTGAGATCGATGTCTTTTCCGACAGAAGTTATTCACTGTTTAACTTGCAACATTTAAAAGGCAATAAATATAAATATATTTGAAAAAACTTAAGCTATAATTATGCTTTTACAATAACTATTATACACATATTGTAATGAAAAAATGATTATTTTTATATTATACTTCAAATATTTTGTACATTTTCCATAAAATGTTTATATTTCTCATGCTTGCTTATGGTAACAACTATGTTTTATTCTAGGATCTATAAGCAATTGTACAGATAGAATGGCTGTAAAATATATTTTAATCCTTAATCACTTGAGGACTAGCACGAAAATGCTATACGAGTCGATCGTTGTGAAAGCCGTTGTCATTTAACGCCATCTAACTAATTAAATCTAGCATTTAAAAACTAAAATAAAAAGTTTCCGATCTCCAATTATGCATACTCGACGCTGGTCTCTCAATATCAACCGGAGCTTTTCTTTTGGAGAAGACACTGGTCTGATAAGAGTGATATCGCTGCGTCGCGTAAAGGAGACGTTGGTCGAGAACGGGTTAAATGCTCCTGTTATTTCGTGTCGATTACATATCGATGCATATCTCAAATCTTAGACTGTAATTATAGACTGTACATAATAAAATAAATCTAAAGATTAAACAACTTTCAATACTACAGCACGCTATAAAGATTAGCTATTGTTTTAAATATCATAGGCTGCCATTTATGAAAAGGAAAACAACACACCAAGGAGTTATCCGAATGGGACGAAAGATATGATGTACATGTACAGAAAAATAAATGATTTCAATTGAAAAAATGGATGATTTATTCAAGTGATAGAGCTTTACAAAGTGAAAACCTCAATATCGCGTTTGTTCACTTCTCTTATGCAAAGCTCTGACTCTTATGCAAGCGGTTATTAGGCTTGACATTGTTTGATTTAGGTAGCAGATGTCGAGCGCGTTGGAGAGGCCTGTCCATAATACTCTAAATGTGCTCAGTGATTCGGCGACCTTGCTGTCTAAAATAGCATTCAGCAAGCACGAGGACATGTAGTGTGGGGCCGGGCATTACCTTGCTGAAATGTAAGCTCATGATGGCGTCAAATAAAGGGCAACACAATGGGGTGTAGAACTTCTCAACATACTGCTGTGCTATAAGGCTGCCAGGGATGACAACCAAAGAAGTTCTACTATGAAATGAAATGAAATCCCAGATTATCACTCTTGTTTGTCGTCCTGTATGAAGGAAGACATTCAGGTTAGTATCCTACCACTGTTGGGGCTTCTCCAGACACGCCTTCTCTGGTCATCAGGACTCAAATCAAAACGGTACTCATCACTGAAGACTATTCAAATCCAGTCAGTGACATTTCAGTTCGAATAAACCCGACACAAATGCAAACCGGCTTGTTGTTGTACAGAGGCATATGGTAGTTGGTGCAAGGGGCGCCTTGACCTCAGTCCCATTTGTGTCATCCGCCTATGAATGGCCCTTGCGGTCAATGACGCACTATTTGCACTTACAATCGATGATAATGATTCAATTGGGGCTTTGAGTGGCTCTCTGACGATTGCTCGGTCCTCACATTCTGTCGTTTTTCTAGAACGACCTCTTCCTACTTGACACTGTCGAAAATGTAAATCGTAAACTAGATATTACGCCATACAACTTCTTTCTCATTTTTCTCAGAAACAATAGGTTGTAGATGTACAGTTTATTGAGCATTTTACATGACCTTCATACAATGAATCTGACCGTATATAGTTTATCCGGTCTTCGTGAAACTCCCTAAATATATATTTAGAATTTCTCAACCGATCCACTACATCAGAGGTTATTATTTTAAATTCAGTTATAGGATAATGAACGATATAAAATAAATATGAAGTTTAAACAACTTTCAATACTACAGCACGTCATGTTAAAGGTCAGCTATTGTTTTAAATATCATAGGTTGCCATTTATGAAAAGGAAAAACTTCACGAAAAAAGAATTCAACGCACCAAGGAGTTATCCGATTGGGGCTAAATATAAGATTAATTCTCCATTATTCATTCATTCTTCATTTTATCCTTATAACTTTGATGCTGGACCAAGCCTATTACTTCTTGAACTTGGAGGTCATTGAACTTGGAGGATATTGAGACTACGAATATATTTTACGTGCCTCGTTCGCTATTAATGAACACCTTGAATCATGAGCCGGCTCGAGACTTAATGTCGAAACCCTCCAGTTATGAGACCGATATCTTTACCTACAAAAGTTATTCACTCTTTATAAATTACATAAATTTTTCACTATTTAATTTATAATACTGATAAGATAGTAACACAAAATCTCAAATTGAATTTAATTATTAACCTTTTAATTCCATAATCCAAAATCGTGTTATCTACCATATTTTCGGATATTATCTGAACTTCCTACTGTTCTCAAAGAAAAAATATATATTTCTGCCTGCTTCTCTGTACTCTCTCATATGTCCTTGCAAGAATATTTTTTCCACTTTCCGTGTACACTGTTATTTGATTTCTCGAAGAAAAAAAATTGCTGTTCTAAATGGAATTATTTTCTTACTCCAAACCACTTTACAAAGCACAAAGTACCATTGTTCGCAGTTAAAAAATATTTTCGAGGATTCCTGTGCAGTTCTTTTGATCAATAGTCTTTCAAGTTATGTATTTTACTGAAAATTTCAAACTTTGAAGATATGTTATATAGAAAAGAAGTTTACTGGGCTAGAAAAAAATGGTTCTTTCTAGAACGAAAACAAAATATTGGAAATGAATCCATGAATAGAAACTGCATTTCTGCAGAATGTAACAAATTTAAGTAAAAAGTTTATGTTAGAATATATGTATAATTAGACAGAAGATGTACTAATTTGTGGGTACAGGTCATTTCCGAATTTTAATGGAGAAACTCGTCTATAACATATACACAATTTTAAGAAATCTCACTATGACATCATAAATTATTTTTACCTGATAAATTAATCACTCATTTTGTCACGCTTAATTCAAACTTATTTTATTAGAAATGTTATATACTTTCCACCAGTCAATTAATGAAGTTTGAGAGTTGGACATAGTGTAATGAAGCCTCATTTGAACACCATATGACTTGATTTATGCCTAATAAATTAATCACATATTTTGTTACACTTAATTCAAACTTATTTTATTTGAATGTAATATACTCTCCTCTAGTCAATTAATAACGTTTGAGAGTCAGACATAGTTGAACACCATTTGACTCATTTGAACACCATATGACTCGATTTATGCCTAATAAATTAATCACATCTTTTGTTACACTTAATTCGCAAACTTATTATATTTGAATTAATATACTCTACTCCAATCAATTAATGAAATTTGAGAGCCGGACATATTGTAATGAAGCCTCATTTGAACACCATATGACTTGATTTATGCCTAATAAATTAATTGCATATTTTGTTACACATAATTCGCACTAATTTGATTTGAATGCAATATACTTTCCACCAGTCAATTAATGAAGTTTGAGAGTTGGACATAGTGTAATGAAGCCTCATTTGAACACCATATGACTTGATTTATGCCTAATAAATTAATCACATATTTTGTTACCCTTAATTCGCACTTATTTTATTTGAATGTAATATACTCTCCTCCAGTCAATTAATGAAGTTTGAGAGTCGTAACTTGTGGAAAGAAAAAATACAAAGCGTTGCATACCAACGCTAACAACGCTCATATAATGTCACACATATAATTACACGTATTTAGTAGATTTGTGGTGGTTAGGGGGTATCCACCACAAATCTACTAAATACGTATTTTTACGTGACCCGTTCTGCAGTGACAGACTGAAAAAAAAGTAAAAATACGTTGCCCGCACGCGAAGATACTTAGAATATAGATTATAGCAAAAAAGGGGGGGAGGGGGTGCAACAATCCAAAGTTAAAAAAATTCAACATTCTACTGCTAAACGTGTTCGAATTACTTTAAAAAGTATAAATATAAATGTAACTGATTTAAAAAAATACAGAATATAGAGTGTAACCAAAATAAAAGTATACAACAAACAATACGTAACAACAGTCTGCAATGTAAAATTTCAACAGTCTGTTTTTCTTATATATACGAAATTAATAAGAAACGTGGCAAAAAGTTTTTAAGGAAGTTTAGTATCAGCCGCATTGTACCATTTTAAAGGAATGTTAACGTATAGGGTGTAATATTTTTATCAATTTGACATCAAATAATTCTTTAACACATAACCTATATGGATAATTTTCTGTAAATGCTTATTTCTTTCCTACAAAATGATGTAATTTAAATATTTTTTAAAACATTGTAAGAAATAAGTAATAATAAAGAAAAATGCAGGTTAGTCCATACGGAATTGGGTAATATTTGATTAAATGTTATTTTTATCGATAAATATTAATATCTCTAAGGGTTTCAAAAATGGAAGAAGCACGATTTCCATTAATTTTCAAGACACTGATCGAATGGAGATCAGTTATTTCAGCATAGACTAAAACAAGTTGTAGTAACTGCGAAATGGTGTTCTATCGTACATATACTATCAACGGTCCAGTTGTTTTCCTTCAAAATATTTTAGTACTGGACGACAAATTCAGTATCTGTGGAATGGCTCTCTCGATCAAAATTCCTATCTTGATCTAAAACCATTGCAACGGGATTTTTTATTTTTATATATTTTAAATTAATTATTTTTTCGATTTGGGTTACAACAAAGGTAAAACATATCCTAATCCCTACTTACAATAATGTTTATTGATTATTCAGGTGCTTTACGTCATACTTACCAAACTGAGAAAATATGTACACTCCTGGGGTACAGATGCATTATAGACGCCGTGTTTTTTGTCGCCAAATTTGGCGATGTTTTGACGATTGTATGGAGCGATGGGTGCGTTGGTGTGTTTGCCCTGACTTTGTTGGTGGGGTATGGCAGCTCTAATGTGTTCTTGCACTCCATTGGTGCACTTGATTTCCGATGTCAGTACCTGGCACTATTCGAGAATTTTGCATGTTAGCTGTTTGTTTTTGTTTTCCAGTCGCCTAGGTCAGGTTGTATTATATTTTTTTTGTTCTTATCATTTTCTGAGATTTAGTTAATTTAGTTATGACGACTGGAGTTATTTCAGTTCTTACTATTTTTGAAATTGTTATATTCTACAAGTATTATATTCTAAATCAAACAAGATGCTTTGGTTTGGAACATTTTTGTTTTGTTCTTATTTTCTGGGATTTAGTAATTTAATTATGGCGGATGTAGTTATTTCGGTTCTTACTATTTTTGAAATTGTTAAAAAATATCAGGATATTCTTAGGTGTGAGGTGGGTTTTGCATTTTATTCTAAACTCCAAGTGTGCGGGACCAATGGTATTCCAAATCTGAGTTTGTTTTTTTTAAGAATTATTTTAAAAGTTTTTTTAAAGTCGGTAGGAGTGTTTCAGAATGTTTTTGTCGCTACCCTTTCCAATTTTCATCTTTTATTAAATTTATTTCGCATTTCTTTTACTTAGATTTTTTTATAATATTAATGCTTATTAAAATGCTATATATTGTGTTTATTCTGTTGATATATATCATAAATATTACTAATCTGTTATTTATTTTTTAAATAACCGAAAAATGATTATCATTATGCTAATTTTATTTTAATAATGCTAGAAATTGTAAATCTGTTTTCTTGTTCTACTTGTCGATTTTTCAAATCACGCGTTTTTCTATTTGTCGAAAAAAAAATCATGGCGAACGGGACCGGCGTCTATAGTACATCTGTTCGACTTCTGCTATGTCTCGACCATTCTTACAGAAGTATCAGCAGGGATTACATCATATATAAAATCATGCTCAGAAGGGATTCACACGTTGCAGTTAAATAAAACAACAATTAGATCTAGACACAGGTATTTATTAAGATAGTATAATGAATGACGTAGATATATAGATATCAAACTGAACTAACATTATAGAAGTTTAAAATATTGGCTGTACATACAAGTTACATAAACAAGCATCAACACCTTCGACGCAAAGGCCACACTGACTCTTATATAGGCATACACGCACATTAAAGATATTTGCCTATTTAAAAAGATGGTGTGTTGCCACAAATAAAAATACTATAATTCTAAAACTTTACTCTAACAAATATCAGTACAGATCAATGAATTCATGTTACAATAATATGTGAAAATGCATTACAATATTTATAATACATAAGACACTATCTACAAAGATTGAACATTACTTCAACGGCCATAATCAGAAATAATGCATATGACGTCAATCTTAGGCGAATCAAAACGAGGCAACTATTTTAGTTGTTATTACGTAATCATCACAAAGGTGTCCTAGTCAACCAATTCCATAAAAATCGAGGCATATGTAATTCTTACTTCCCTTCTACCTTTACAATTGTTAAATTATATATAATCAAAAAATTATATGATTGAGTCTAGCTCATACACTATCACACAAATAATATAAAACTAATTAATTTGTGAAATCTGTTTCAAAAGTCACTTTTGGCACTTTTATTTTTTGTGTAAAATTAAGTCCAAAAGAATTCCATTCTAAATTTTACAAATTCGACACCCCTTAAAGCTTAAAATTAACTTCAAAAATATCCCATTACAGTTAATCTTCTCTGATAATATTTACTGTTTAAATTAAACCCTATATTACTTTAAAATTAAACAGTAAACTTCTAATGCGATAAAGTAATAACTTATTTACATGTCTATTATCTTCACTTTCTGCTCTGGAGAATAAGATTTGAATTTTACATATCTATATCAATTCTAGTTAATTTTCTCTAGAGAATTTTACAAAACTCCTACTGTAACTAATCATAGAATAATTAGTTTACTATTAGAATCATCCATTAAATTACGCTCAAAATTTCCAGAAGTCTAAAGTTTCATATTAATTTTAAATATCGTATGTTAAACACGAATTATTCCGTCAAAGGATTTCTGTAGTTTTCAAACAAAATTCCATACTAGTAATAAATCCTTTATTAGACTTCAAACTCTTCTGTCTCCAAAGTTTAAAACATTCAAAATTGCATTACATATTACGACACTAAGCTTGGCATAAAAATAGAAACAGTAATTATTGTATTAGTATGAAATCATTCGGTTTTACAGAGTGAGATTGCATTTTGAAGTTTTATATAATATGAATGGATTTGAATATATAGCTTAAATTGTATTATCGTCTTTCTAACATTTTTTACAATAAATTGTTGTTTATTGTAGCATTTGTCAAGAGATAAAATATCATTTCAGAATAATATTACTTGAAAGATCACATACACGTAATAAACATTTATTTGCGTCAGTTAGAAAATTACTGAGAAAAAGAATCAAACTCAGCTGTAAAAGAAAAAAAAATTCTTATTAAAATCAATGTGTGTGATTTACTGATCGTCATAGGAAATTATTTTTCTTTATTACAAAACATTTCCTTTTGGCGGTTTGTACTTTTAAGTATTTAGTAAATATAGAAGCATGCAGGGAAGCAAGCAAGAGGGGGTTAGGTGTTTAACTCCCCCCCCACTTGAGCTCAGACAAAATGGCAAAAATAAGAATTTAAATAGAAATTATACGGGCTATAATTTTTTAAAATTAGAACACTCCAAAAGTTGAAGATCTTTTGTTTTATGTTGGTTATAGAAAAGAATACAATACTACAACCAAAAATGGCGATTGGATACAGTGTCTGAAATGGTTCCACGAATTACAACACTTAAAAAAAGGAGTAAAATTAAAAAGAAAATTAAGTTTCAAATAATACTTTAAATTTTGCTTATTTGAATTTTATTAACATTACAAACAATTCATTGTATTATTCGATTGGTATTTATTCAGTGGTTAAAGCAATATATATTATTCTAAACTTTGATGACATTATTAATTAATTGGAAATTAAGTATTGACCGATATATTTATAGGAAGGTAGTAAAATATAATATTATATATTACTTTAAAATATATTATTTTTTAATACATTATTATTATTATATATTATGTAAAATATATTTATGATAAAATAAGTCTATTTTATTAATCTTATTAAAAAAGCGAGCTTGTAAAAATGTTAGGGAGGCTTAATAACAAAGTTTTGAAACCGCTGTTCTAGACATTTGTGTATTATAAACAAATTATTCGAGCGCTATTTATTCAATGACTAAAACATTGTATACTATTTTAACTCTAAATGACATATCAATAAATTGGGATTTAAACACAGGTATTGACCCATACATTCAATAGAGAATAAGGAAAAATTTCTTTTAGGCCTGCAACATTTTCCCCCTTTCGAATCGAAAACGTAAATAGAACCCATTCCATTCCTTCAAACAACGATTCCGTGCGTGCGTACGTACCTTTATAACCTACTTCCAGTGATCTGTTTTAAGGGAATGAAACAACGTAAATTGAACAATAACATCGTTATTCTTTTCCTCCCGTGGAAGAGAACTTCTAAAATATTCGAATTTTTTTTTTTGAAATATTTGTCCATTACTGTAATAGCTTTGATATTGGGATCTAAGCATCATATATAAAAGGAAGTATAACTCACGCTACATATGTTGAATTTTACAGTCATCATCTTCCAATGAAATATGGCTGGAATGGTGTATTTCATGGAGTATCTAAAAACAAAAACGAAGTTTGCCTTTGATGGCGCTTTTATTATTTACGTTTTCATACAAGTTAAAAAAAAGAAGTTGTAGCTAAAAAATGGATCTCGAAATTGCAGTGTGTAAGGAAATATCTACTTCCGAATTTAGGAACATGACTTCCCTATTGATATTTATTTACTTAGATTATATGCGCATGCATGCATTTCGCTATTTAAAATGTTTAGAAAGTTTTAAAAAATAAATGACACTTAATTTTAAATTCCATGTTTCTTTTAATAGTTGATCTAATTCGGCATTTACTGTGTAACAAAGAGTTACAGTTCAACAACGCCAGTGCGAAACTGACCTAGAAGCGAAAGCGATGTGATTGACCCTCCTTCGAACCCCATTGGTCGAGGAGGGTTGCTAACAGCGGAGTAGCCCTCTTCGGCCAAGGCAACATTATCCAACGAACTTTTTCCAGAGATCTGCAGGCCCCCTCGGAGAAAGAGCAAAGAAGAAGGAGTGTGGAGCTTAAGTTCTTCTGTTGCTCCAGCTTTTGCACCATTTCTTTTTTTCACCAAGAAGCCACGTTTGGCATATCTTCGATCCAGTGTGGTCCCTTTGGCATTATAGCCTAAATAGCATTTCAAGGCTGCTACCATATTACAGTCGACATATGTCACTGGTGACTTACACGTCATAATGACGCCAGAAATCGCCAGAGATGGGAACTTGGTACCATAAATTTCCCTCTCTGACATCATTATGACGTAGAAATCACCAGTGACATATGTCGACCGTAATATAGTAGCACCCTATATCCTATTTACACCTTTATTTATGTTCAAAATAAACAAAATTCAACTGGAGGAATTAGTTTTTTTTTAATTTTGTATTTTCTTACGAGTACTCCACTTATACGTGAGGCTGGCCTAGACGCTCTGTCTTCCTCATCTTAACACACTGAAAATCCAGAATGTCATCAGGATGTCGACCAGATGTTTAATTATACCTGTGGACTGTGTAACACCCTACTTTTAAATTCGTCTGTTTGAGCATCCCCTGAATATCCATAGCATATGAAGCAAGTGCTCTAACGCAGGTTAAAACTGACTCGTGAAAAGGTTGCCCTTTTACGTTAGAGGGTAAACATTCGATTGGTGCCCAACTCTTGCCACTCGCTTAAATTACCTAAATATGCTTACACACACATGAACGGTAAATAAGACATTTATTATTGCTACTTGAATAACAACATAACCACTGGCTTGTGGTAACAAAAATTAATACAAACTATAAACAATATCCTTCACAACGATCAATAACAACATGCAGCAACTCGGCAGACTTAATTTCTACTCTCCGAAGCGGCGTGGCGAACATACAAGTCGCAGAGGGCACTTCAAGGTCGCACTGAGCGGGAGTCCGTATAACGTTGAAGTCAGCTGCAGGCAGCGAGAGAACGAGGCAAGTCGGACTCAGGTGGATGACCTCTGTTGCTTGAGTGGCGGGTGCTTATATCATGAACAGTGAACAGTCCGGTTAACAGTTACAATTTCGTAAAAATAAAAATTAGCATAGACCAGTATTGTGAAATGAATTATAAACGATTATGTAAAAAATAAATTAGTATTATAAAAAATAACCTGTGCGACCGAGTCGCCACACATTATATGAACGTTGAAAGGATGTTCATTTAAACTTGTGGAGTGTGTATGTAGCTGCCTACCTTTCCTTAATTATGTTTATTTAAGTTCATTTCAATATTTTTACGGTATAAACGGCTTAAAAGAAGAGAGATTTCTGCTCTTCTGATACATTGAACTTCTACTACTGAACATGACAGATTGAGATATTTGTATCACAAATATTCAGACTGCTATATTTGTATGACAGAGTTTCAAATTTATAAAGTTAGCTCTATCCATTCCCGAAACCTTTAGCCAACAACAGTCAAAATAATCGTTTGAGTTAGAAATAAAATCCGTTTTATATTCATTTTTCATTTTTAGTAAAATATTATAGTCAAATACGAGTCTCACCCAGAAAATACGTTTCCCTATTTAAAAGAAAAAAAAACTCGCACTTTCACGAACATATTTGTTGGCAACAAGTACAGTAATGATTTAGCTATATTTCAACATAGCCACCACCAGAATTGAGACACTTGTGGTATTGTGGGGACAACTTTTTTATACCTCTGTCCTAGAACTCTGCCGCCTGTGAATGGAACCAGCCTTAATGTTCCATAACACCCTGCACATCCCTTTCAGTACCGATAGCGTGTGTGTGAATTTGGTCCTGACCGAAGATCCACTATGATGGCAATGCATTGACTGCTGCTTGGTTTCCGGGTTAAAGTGCGAAATCCAAATATCATTTCCCACGACAATCTTGTCGGGGAATTCGTCGTCATCGTGATACTGTAGCAGAAATGTCAGTGCTTCTCCTAAGCATTGAATTTTGTGTTCAGGTGTCAGTTTCGGCTTATAGACCTGACAGAGATGACTATGAATTTCAATTGGGGCAATGTTTTGTGCACTCAAGATCACCGACCGAACCTTGCAGGCGGCTGGAGAAGGAATTAGTTTCCATTTCGGACCACTGTACCCCACTACTAACACGAATCGGGACTTGTACAGCTGGTATATCATTCATACATCATAGATATGTTAAGTGCGCGCAATAGGCACGGAATTGATGCTCAATTGACAATTTACTTTAAAGGATAAGACATCGGGAAGCTTACTTTCTGGATGCGATTCGTATTAACAATCCACCGCACTATCTTCTTCTTCCATCTTTTAGCTATTTTATTTTCTGCTCGTTGGCATTTTTATGCTTATTGTTAAAAATCTCAAAATTAAACGGCTCGGCCCATAAATTCCAGTTGTACCATGATCTTCAAGGTCTTGAAGGATGTTAACAATAGTAAATATTTCAAGAAATACTGCTAATTACGATGTGCAAAATTAGAGTTACTTTATTTTTACTATCTTTGTTTGCAATTCTAGATAAATCATGTTTTAAAATGAATTAGACTACATAAACTCAATAATTACATATAAAGGACATTAGTTCCAGATGGTGAGATTCGAACCAACAAATTTAAGTACCTGAATGATGTGGATTTATACTTCTCCGAACATAATAGATATTCCAATGGACAAGGACTGTCATCCGTTATGTAATTTCGAAGTCAACCGGATATGCTGGTCATGTAATGGATGACCAGTGTAAATCATTTGCTATTTGTGAGAAAGGATACCCATGGTGAGCACAGATGACACTGAGCATCTACTAAGCATTACTCTATTTTAAAAAGTGTATAACCCGACTACATAAACACAATAAGTACAATTACTAACTTTCATGAGAAGCGTTTCCGCTGTGCTGAATGTTGGTCGTGTGTTTGTACGCACTAACAATTTTGGTTTAATTCTTGTGATTCACTTCGATTTGTTACTTTCTGTTTATATCTTCTGATTCCTGATGGTTTCAGCTTTCAAAAGATGGTTCATATATCAAAATTGATTAGGTATTTATTTTGTTATTTGTTAAAAAACCTTATTTGTTACTACTATATTGATTTGTATTGTGTTGGCAGTTTCCCAAAAAATTTATATCATCAATTTTTTGGTAATTGAATTGTATTTATAATATGATTAATCTATATAAAAAATATGTAAATTGATAAAAGTTTTGTGTCAATAAGTTTATTTGGTCGGAAGTTATCCGACTTTTTGTTTTTGGTGTATTTTAAAAAATTTAATCCTTTATTTGTAATCCGCCATTTTTCCCCGTTCGGTTTTTCTTTCGCCGGCAGAGGAGTGTGTTGTTTTCCTCTCGTGCTGATTCAATAGCTATGGCTGCTACCATGTTACAGTCGACATATGTCACTGGTGACTTCTACGTCATAATGATGTCAGAGAGGAAATTTTTTAGTACCAAATTCCCATCTCTGGCGATTTCTGACATCATTATGACGCGGAAGTCACCAGTGACATATGTCGAATGTAATATGGTAGCAGCTTATGTGAGTGTTCTGGAATTGAAAGAAAAAAAAGTTATGGCTACGGATGTGAATATATCAAAAACAGTGCGGAGATCTCGTAGTAGTGAATGTTACATACAACATGGAACTTTGAAAATTCCAACTGAGGGGGTAGAGGAAAATGATGAATTTATTAAATCAGCTATAAGCATACAAGAAGAGCTAATAAAAATTACTTCCCATAGGGATGTCAAAAAAGAATTGCAATCTAAAATTCAAAAAGAAGTCCAAAATTTTATGAAAATTATTATTTCGCAGAGTAAAGCAATATCATATTATAAAGGTCAAATAGAAACCAAACTTGTTAAACGAACTTATGCGGGATCTATAAAAAAAGATCTCAAACAAATAATTAGACCAAGAAGCCGTAGTGTTAGTAAAAACAGAAAGAGTTTTGCAGCTATTGTAAAACCTAAAGAGGGACAGAGCTGTATTGCTACATTAAAATATATAAAAAGTTCTATAAATCCTAAAGCTATAAACGTTACAATGAGAAAAGTTAGAAACATTAGTGATGGTGGAATAGTAATTAATACTGATACAAAAGATGATTTAGAGAAGCTAGTTGTCGAGCTTGAAAGTAAAACGAATTTATTTAGAGAATATAATATAGTAAAGCCTAAACTTCGTCAACCCCACATTATTTTGTTTGATGTCAATGAAGAAATAGATAAGGATGATTTGGGAAAACAAATTGTGGATAATAATGAAGAGTTCAGTAATATAAATCAATTGTCAAATATAGTATTAAATCCAGGACAGGAAAGAATTGGATTGTTGAAATAGATCCTCAAGTATATAAAAGCATCAAAGAAAACAAATTAAAATTAGACTTGCAAATAATCAGTTTTAATCCACTAAGCGGTTCGCACGTACAATTCCGCCAAACCGATGATGTCTTCAAAGCGGTTGTCACGTATAATTTTCGACCTCCAAAAACGTTCCGAAAATGAATGTAATGTACATTTATGCGAGTGTTTGAGGTAGGAGGGTCAGGTTGATTGTTTAGAAACTGCATCCCTCTTTGACTGACATTTATTGAGGGATACACCCCTACTCCCTGAAGCACAAAGACGCTGATAGCTTGTCATGGCTTTGTAAATCTCTGTTTCGAAGTATTTCGTTTGCGGTAAGAGATGTATCTCTAATTGCACCACTTAAATATTTTGGATAATTTTCTTCAAGAATATTTTTATTTGTACTTTTAGAAACCATTATTTCTTATGGGATGATCTTCGAGACTTAACGAGATTTATCTGTATTAAAAATTAACAATAATATATATTTATATATCTATTTATAACCGGAAGTAAAGGGACAGTAATGAGGTTGGGTTTCCCATATTCCATTCTAGTTGACAAAGGGTGAAGTAAAAAATCATAGAACGCTTTGGCCATTGACACAATAAACCTCTAGCGTATTTTTTGGAGATTTTTTTTAATCGGTGTGTTCCATTCGGAGGGTTAAAGAACATGTAAGACCATTGATTTGTTTTAAATGCGGATTATATAGACATATTAGTAAAGTGTGTAAAAGGACAAATGCCTTCGATGTGGGAGTGAATGTCATATATATAAAGATTGTGACAAAGATGAGATTTGTAGTAATTGTTTAAACTATAACAATAAATTTAAAACTAAATATGAAACCAACCATAGTTGTTTAAATTTTAAATGTAAAATATGGCTCAGGGAGCGGGACAAAATTTTAGCTAGAACTGACTATGGCTAATTCTAATTATTTTAAGTTTGCACATATTAATTTAGGAAATGCTAGGGCGGCTTCTGCCCAGCTTTCTCAAGATATTTTGTTGTTTAATTATTCTGTTGTCTCGCTCAATGAGCCATATACTATTGGTCAGAAAATTGTTGACTTCCCGTTGGGATTTTATTCTATTCAAAATGTTGATAGACCAAGAGTTGGTCTATTGGTAAAAAAAGTGTATAAATTGCGTTTGTATTTATGTTTCTAATGATATTATATTGGTGTGTATAGATATTTGCAATATAAATTTGTATATAATTTCTGTTTATTGTTCTCCTAGTGAGGAAATAGATAATATTTTAATTATATTGGAAGATCTTATCAGTAAATATTCGGATAAGCCTATTTTTATATTTGGTGATTTCAATGCTAAATCTTTGCTCTGGGGTCTTCATCCCCTTGATTCTAGGGAAAGTAAATTAATTGCAGTAATAATCAGAAAAAACTTAAAAATACATAATAATTTTGATTCAATTCCAACTTACCAATCTAGTAGAGGGGTAAGTTGGATTGATTTATTCCTTAGTTTAAATAGTTTTAATTTGGATATCACTTTTAAGGTCGTTGATAGAATTACCGCTAGCGACCAGAATTTAATTGAGGTTGATGTTTTTTGGCAAAGTATTGTGGAGGAGGGAAAGCAAAAAATTAACTTAAAGAGGATTAATTGGTTGGAAATGAAAATAGATATCAATAAAATATTAGGTAATATTAATTTAGAGAATGTTTATAAGAATAATATAGATAATTTTATCAATAAGGTACAAACAAATTTTTTGGAAATAATTAAAGACAATGAACGAAAAATGTTATATAAAAAGAAAGTTAATGCCCCTTGGTGGAATGATAGTTTAAAAATTCTCAGAAGTAATGTTAGGGCCAAGAGACGCCAGTATCAAAATGAATTTGAAGCTGATCGTCGTTTGTATTTACGAACTGAGTATAAAAGATGTTTAGCACATTATAAAAAAAAATATTGAAAACTAAAAGAGATTGTTTTAAAAACTCTGTCACTTATAATTTAAATTCTGGTAACTATGACATTATGCCATATGTTAATTATATTAGACCTATGGCTCAGAAGTCTATATTTAACTTGAATGGTGAAACTATTACTGATTATAATATAATTATAAAATATATTGTGGATTATCATTTTTGTTTTAAAGGAGATAATTTTGTTTCTAATTTTGAATATAATTTTGATTATTTTCCAGTTAGTAGTGATGAAATAGAAAATATATTTATTAGTATGGCTAATAATAAAGCTCCTGGTTATGATTTTATTGTCAAAGAATTATATTTTGAATTGTTTATAGCAAATAGAAAGTTATTTATTGGTTTATTTAATTTATGTTTGTACTTTGGTTATTTCCCAGATATTTGGAAAAAAGCTATAGTTAAATTATGTATTAAGCCGGGTCGTGATGCCTCATTTCCTAAGGCTTATAACCCGATTAGTTTGCTTTCAGTATGGGGGAAGGTTTTTGATAAATTTTTGTGTAACAGTTTAGACTATTATCTTGAAAATTTTGTTTATAGCCCTTGGCAGTTTGGTTTTCGGAAAGGAAGGTCTACTTCCCAGGTCTTGGATAGTGTTATACAGTTCATTGGTATTTCAAATGATATAAATTATTATTCTGCTATGTTTCTTTTGGATATTAAGGGGGCCTTCGATAATATTGATTTGAGTTTTTAAAAAAATAAAATTATTTTGTTAAATATTTCGAATTATTTAAAATCTTGTTTAATTTCTATTATTTCTAATTGAGTTGTTATTTGTAATGATTATTCAAAAAATTATGATTGTGGGGTTCCTCAGGGGTCCAGTTTAGGACCCAAACTTTGGCTTTTGGCTATTAACGAAATTCTTGGGGATGGGGAAGATTTTAAAATTCAGGCGTTTGCCGATGATATTTGTGTATTGGTTAGAACCAAGGCGGTTAGAAGTTTAAAAACGATAGTTGATACTGTATTGAATGAGATTAATAGCTGGGCTCATAACTGCAAGTTGGAATTCAGCAATGATAAATGTGTGTATACTATCTTTAGAAAATGTAAAGGTGTTCAAGCTTATCCCGTTATTAGAATTGGTGATAATAAAATTAGATTCATTAACCCTTTAAAGGTCACCAAAATAAATTCACGGGAATTTAATGTAATTTGTATATAAATGTTATCTATAAGCCTTGTATATGCAAAATATATAAATTTTCTTTACATTCCTTAGAAGGGTTTGCCTTAGAGAATACCAAATTAGGGTTTGAGAAGTGGTTTAGTTGAATAACCCCTACCCTTGTACAGCTTGAACATTATGCCTTTTTAAAAGTTGAACTATACTGGAAGAACAATAAATTATAATCCTTAAACTGGTATAATAAATAAACAGCTTAACAACTTAAAAGTGTTGTTTGTACAGATACTTTTATTTGAGGTCATAAGTAAGATAAATTGAATCTGACTTCTCAAGTACAGAAAGTTTAAATACATATATTTCAATAGAAAAAGAAATAAATAAGTTAAACGTAGAACTATCATCTGTTATATATTTAAAATATCAAAAATATAATATGCATAAAATGTATAATATGTATATATAAAATGTATAAAATATGTAAAATATATAAAATATATAATGTATTTTTAATATATAAAATGTATAATGTGTATATATAAATATAAATAAATAAATATATATATATCTATATATATATATATACATATACATATAGATACATATATATATATATATATATATATATATATATATATATATATATATATATATATATATATATATATATATATATATATATATAATCAAAAACTCATGCATGTCTCCAAAAAGTTTTTTTAATTGCAAAAGCTCTTGATTCTACATCATTGGCTTCCATATATCACAGATGTATGAGTTTGGAGCCCTAAATAATTATAAAAATATAAAGTAAAGTAATCCAAAAAGTAAAGTTGTAAAAAAAAGATGTTTAATAGGTGGTTTTGCTATGAAACCACTGTCCGTTAAAAGGTTAAAGAAATTAAGTTCCTTCGTACAGTTATTGACTATAAATTTACGTGGACTAGTCATATTCATTATCTAAAAGAAAAAATTATGAATCAGCTAGCTCGTATTAATGCTCTATATCTAGAGTTAAATGGGGATTAAAGCCAAATGATATTAAAGCTATAAATTACCATATTTTTGAAAAACAAATAACTTTTAATGCTCAAATCTGGCATAAAAATAATGTTAGAATAAATAAACTTCTTAATTCTATACAACGTTTAATTTTAATAAGCATTACTAAAGCATATAGAACTGTTTCTACTGTTGCATTACAGGTGTTGGCTGGGGTTATTCCCCTGGATCTTACTTGTTTTGTTAATCAACATTATGTTAATTTAAAACTTAAAAAAGTTTGTATGAAATTAAATGATGATATCATTTATTTTGAAGATGTTGATTTTGTTTTTCCTCCATGGAACACTTTTAGTATTCCTCGGAGTAGGTCGGAGCCGAACGATGGCCGAATGGTTAGGGCACTGACCTTCGGAGCTGGAGTTTGTGGGTTCGAGTCCCACTGAGGCATGGATGTTCGTAGCCGTTCGGAATCGGCTTTAAACAGTAGGTCCCGGTCTCATTAGCCCTCGTGTTGCAAAAAGTATACCGTAGTGCTCCCAATCAACCTGGAGTAGGTCGGATAATAAGAGTAGAAACATTATGATTTATACTGACGGTTCTAAGTTGAATGGGCGTTTTGGTTTTGCTTTTTTGGTTGTAATGCAGGATAAAATTGTTCATAAAGAATTATACAATATGGGGAATACTGGTACTGTTTATCAGTCTGAACTTTTAGCTATTTCTAAAGCTGTAGATTTTTCAATAAAAAATAATTTTATAAGAGTTTATATTAGAACAGATTCGCTTTCGGCTCTTCAAGCTTTGCAAAGGGAGAGTAGTAATGCTTTAGTTACCAGTATTAGAGAAAAAATAAAAAAAGCAATGATATTTTTGATTTATCTTGGGTTAACCCCTTCCGGTATGATTTAATAATGAAAAACTGTGCAGGAAATAACCATTTAGTTTTTATTTAAAAAACTTGTTTCATTTTACAATTCTTACATATTCTTAATTAAAATCCACTTTTTACATAGTGTTAAATAATATCAGAAACAGTAAAATTAAGAAAATATCAAAGCAAAACATTAATAAGGTATACAGATAATAGTCTTCAAGCTAGTGGTACTTTTCAAAACAAAGTGCAAAGGAATTCTTAATTGTTTACACCGCCAAGTAGTCTCACTTTTAATTTGATTCTTGTAACACACAAGGCATTTCTTAGTAGGTTTTCTTTTATTCTGACTCATTAATTTGGCAATGACTTGTACCAAGAAATTCTAAGTAAACAATATGCAATAGTGACTTGTGATTTTCACAAGTGATAAAAGTGTTGCCAAATTCAGTACACTAGAAATTTTAAACTAAATTAATTATCATATTTAACAGTAACTTTAATCGCATGACGAGTGTAGCTCGTCATTGTGCGGTATGGAATGAAAAACTAATGACGAGCTAGACTCGTCATTTTACCGGAAGAGGTTAAAGCTCATGTTGAGTTTTACAATGAAACTGTTGATATTTTGGCCAAAGAGGCCACTCAAAAAATAAATATAGACTTTATTGTCGGAATGTCAATTAAACAATTGAAAAAAAAACTATTTGAATATACTGTTTATTTGTGGCAACAAAGGTGGGATAAGGAGGATGTTGGCAGACGTGTTTATTCATTTTTCCCGAAAGTCAGCACGAACAGACTTGAGGGGAAGTTTTATTTAAATCAAATTTTTACTGGGCATGGGGCTTTTCATTCACCAGGCTAAATTGTTTAATAAACCAACGTTATGTTGGTGTCAAAAGGATGTTGGTACGGTTGATCACATAATTTATTATTGTGAATTGGTTAAGGATATTAGAATTAGTTATTTTCCTATTAATTTTATTAATGTCGATATAATTAATCTTTTTAATTCTCCTATGTCTAGATCTGGTTTGTGTGCCATTATGGATTATTTTGTGAATAAATCTTTGGAATGATGTTGTTTTTATGGTATTCATTTTTGATTATTGTATATTTATTGCTTAAATTGTTTCTTATTTATGTAATGGATTGTATATTGGAATTTTGGTATTGGCTTTGCTGAATTTGTGATGATTATTTGATTATTATTGGTTATTTTATAAATAGAATTATGTTATCTAATGGTATCTTGAATACCTAAGTGATGTAATAGTAATTGTATTAAAAAACTTGTAAAAAAAAGAAAAATAATGTTAATAATAAATGGAAATTGAAAGCTGTGGAAAAAATGAGAATAAGCTTACTTGAATACTGGAAAGGAAAGTTTATTTATTTATTTTTTTAAATTTTTTGCGGTTTCGCTTCAGGTTAGGTTTTTGTAATTGGTTTGTAATTTTTGTTTCGCTTGTATTCTTTTGGGATTGCTATCTTGACGACTAGGATTCATTTCCCGAATGGCGTTAGCTGGGTCGGGGGACTAAGTAACTTAATAACTTTTATGTTAAAAAGTTAGACTCGAATGAACGGATTCTGAGAATTTTCTTTCCCAAACAGAACATACATTACACTGTACATCAGCTGACATCCGTTATTTTATTTGGAATTCAACCAGACATGGTGGTCGTCTAATGGATGTTTAGTGTAAACTGTTTACTCTTGCAGGAATTATACCCACAAAGAGCACAGTTGACATTAACACTAGATTGCCCAAGGCAGTCATTTTTACTGTTTTTTAATTTCAATTAGAAAAACAATTATGAAATATAATGACACAATTTCTTAGAATTTGGGTGACTTTTTCTATAACATATAAATGGGTTTATGAATAATTGTAGTTACTCCTTTATTATATAATATTAAAAATTAATTTTAAACAAATTTCTTTACATATTTGTTATTTTTTCACAATGCAGTCATTTTGGCTGTTTTTAGGCAATATAGGTATACAAGAAATCTCGGGCAATCTAGTGTTAAACATCCAATAAATATCCATAATGTTATCTGGATGTCGACCGGATGCTCAGTTAAATCCGTGGACCCCACTTTTCCGTACTTATTGAATACCTTATCTATAGTCAAAATACTTCTTCAATCTTTCAATTTGATGTCTTTACTAAACGATAGGTTTATAAATACAGCAAAATTATAATTGTTTACACCCTTTCCATCATTTGGAGTTTAACCGGTCAGGCTGATCATCTACTAGATGTCCAGTGTATTATTAAAGAAAGGATACCAACGATTATTACAGATGTCACTGAGCATCCACCGAAGATCCAGAATGCCATTTTGGCGTCGTCTGCATTCTCAGTGGAAATTGTGGACTGCAATCTCCTTTTCCAAAATTGTATATAATAAAAAATTCTTTAATCTTGCAAATTAGCAGTTTATTGCCTTTATGGAAAGATAAGTTTATAAATGTAGTAAAAATACAGTTATTTTTACTCTTTATATAATTTGGAGGTTAACCTGTCATGCTGACCATTTCATTGAGGGAAAGATACTCACAGAGAACAAAGATACAAAGATGTAATTGAGTATCCACTGAACATCCAGATTAATATATGGGCTTCAACCGGATACTCAGTCGAACCTGTGGACTGTATAATTTATAACTTACCTATCCATCGTAATGTATATTTAAATAGTTTTTTAACCTTGCAAACAGTTTCATACATGTATGGAAAGATAAGTTTATAAAAGCAGCAAAATTATAATTGTTATTCTAATGCAGTTCAATTCTGAAAAGACATGGGTACATTTTTCCCAAGGAATAACAATAAAAAAATAACCCAAAGACTTTTGATATGGTTCAAGATTATTCGAGCATATTTTCCTGCTTTGCACTAATTAGTATCAGGAGAGAAACAAATTAGAAAATATATCGCCGCACATAGCCTTAAGTACTGATAACGTAGAAGGTTTATCTGGAACTTTTTTGATGAATCTGCGAGAAACTTTCTAACGATTCGTTTGCTTATCGGCGAAATATTTCTAAATGACGTGGATTTCTTTTCGGCTACATTTCCACGGAAAAAGGTTCAAGATCAGAGAATTTGTGACAACTTATATTTGGTATTTATTTTTAACCTCTACCTAAATAAATATTGTATATGCAATCGTGAGTAAAATTTATATCCATGATATATGTTGATCTCATTTAAGATGAATATATAAATGTATTTAATAGTAGTAAATAGATAAGCGTTTAATATGTAAGAAAATATATCTATGTATGTATTTCGTAAAACCAAGTGTATGACGGGGAGGTAGGTGTCGCGGATATGACTAGTAAGAATGATAAAGTAGAAGACTGTTTGAGTAGAGAAAGATATTTATTGCATAAGTACCATTTAGATGGATTCCGAGTTTACACTCTTCGGCTCTATACTGCGATCTGTTTGACAGTTTAAGAATATAAGAAAAAAATGTAAAAAAAATCTGTTTTCAATATTATGAACCCCATTTTTACTCAGTATTTCCCAAATCAGCAATTACAGTACTATAAAACTTAGATTGGTTAGATTCCTTGCCGGAGAACGTGGACTTAAGTACCAGTGATTAGTTTAGACTAGAGTTAAAAAGGGAAAACTGCAGATACAAGTAAAGTTTTCGAGCTTAATAGTAGATTAGTAATTAATAGTAGAATTATTAATAGTAGATTATGAATCCGCTGAGAAATGTCGTTAGGTATAATTTGTATTGTCAGGATTTTATATAAAATCTCTACATTCATTTTCTGGTTTTGTGTACCTTTTCCTAATAAAATACACTGAAGAGCTAAAAATTTATATAGGCATGTGTATGAAAATAAAAAGATAAGGAACCAATCAGAATACGGCTCAGCGGAGCTCCTATATAAGATAACAAGCAGCAGCACTCTTGCGGAGTTGTTAGATTGGTTAATCCTGCTATAATGGTAAGTTATCAAGATTTAAGTGAGTTTGAACATAGAGTTTTAGTTGGAGCACGAGAGATGGGGCATATAATCTAAGAGGTAGTGATGAAATTTTTATTTCCGCTTACGACCATTACACGAGTGTACCGTGAATATCGGAAATCCGGTATTAATCAAATCTTCGACATCGCTATGGTCGGTAGAAGATCATGCAAGTTTTGGACCAATGATGACTGGTTAGAATCATTAAACGAGACAGAAATGAAACCTTCCGAAAATTGTTTCAGATTTCAATGCTGGGCCATCAACAACTGTCAGCGTGCTAACTATTCAAGAAAACATAATCGATATCTGCTTTTTGAACCGAAGGCGCACTCGTGTATCCTTAACTCAAGGATTTACTCTTCCCTTGGGTACATCAACAACGACATTGGACTGTTGATGACTGGAAACACATTGTCTGGTCTAACAAGTCTCGTTTCAAATTGTATCGAGCGGAAGGACGTAAACGGGTATGGCTAAAACCTCATGAAACCATGGACCCTGCATGTCAACAGGGATTATTGGATCTGGTGGAGGTTCTATGATGGTATTGGGAACGTGCAGTTGGAGTGATATAATCACAAGGAGGATTACTGCAAAATTTGATGCACATTTCTAAAATAAGTAAAACGTTTCCGTATTGAAATTTTGCTAGATGCCCTTTTTCATTTTTTCGCCGTAAGCTTGGGGTACTACAATCGTGTTAATAAGTGATTCTCAACTGATATCTGTAACTGCCTTATCATAAGTCAACATGCACGTTTTGTTCACGATTCCTTCTACTAATCAAGAATGTACAGGTTTCTTGTATTAAAGCAGAATATTTTCAACTGATTTATTTGACTGATTTATTTGATACAGTTTTAATCAATTATGGCTGTTACACTATAAATACGCGAAACTAATTCTTGAAACTAATTCGTGAAACTAACTAATAACGTGAAACTAATTCTTAAATTAAATATGTTACTTTTTCAACAAGTATATATGATAAAGTGCAATAAGGCTTTCAAAATTGGCTCTAAATAACCTAAACTATAACCCTACAATGAGACAAAGTTGCCAATTTTAATAAAAGCGTACGTTTCACATTAGATTTGGATTAAACACCTCTCCTGGTTCATAGACAAATACAAAATTTAATATACTTATTTAAAACACCTAGATATTATCCAAATTAAATTTTTCAAGGTGTTTTTTTTTACATTTTAATTATATCTCTCGTAAAGCACAGTCGTATAATTTTATTTTTTATTTTTAGCTATATTTAGAATGTTTGGACTCAAATCATTTCTAATGCGGGGTCACATGCTCTTGTTGAAGAAGGTTGGGGTTTTCTAATGGGTACGTGTACGAGCAAAACATAAAAATATTTGTACCTGTTAAAGAAACCCATAGAAAAGACAATAAAAAATATATTATTTGAGTGGGTGATGTATAGTGGAAATACGCGTTATGTCCTTAACCCGATATTTAATATATAAATTGAATTTGGCTTTTCGCCAACTTAAGTTTAAATCTTAAGTTTAAAAACCACAATAGGCATTAAAAAAAGGAGAGGAGAAGTTACTGAATTAATGGATTTTATTGATATAAAATAAAAAAAATAATAGAAACCAATTGATTGATTTTTTTTTTGAAAGATAAAAATTAATAAAAAGAAAGGAGAAAACAAAAATGGACTCAAATATAACACAATTTTGGAGGACGGAACTCAGCTCCTCTTTCCTAAACGGGATTTAGGTCTCTCTCTCTCTCTCTTCCATCCTGTCTGTGAGCCGAACGCTGGCCGATTGGTTAGGGCGCTGATCGTCGGTACCGGAGTTCGTGGGTTCGAATCCCGCTATGGCATGGATGTTCGTAGCCGTTCGGAATTGGCTTTAAGCAGTAGGTCCCGGTCTCATTAGCCCTCGTGTGCAAAACAGTAGACCGTAGCGCTCCAAACCAAACCAAACCAAACCATCCTGTCTGTCCGGATGAGAACCTCCAGTCTGGTAAACAGCAAGTCAAGTCCAAGTGAAGAGTATCCCTTGCGTCTGTAGGGCTGAAACGGCTGGCAAACCGCTGATGGCTGGAAAACTCATCCACATTACAGTGGCCTGGAGGCAAGTTGAAACACCGCCAAGCGCATCACTAAAAGGTGCAGGACTAAAACATGCCAATGTGTGGAGTGGGGATATGTCATATCATGAAAAGGTCGAATTTATAAAACTATTACAGCGCAGCGCTCGCCAAGGAGAGCGCCAAGTGATGCTTCTGGTATGTGTGATGTCACCTGATTGAAAATTCAAAGCGGCTTATGCGATAAAAAAAATTAGGTTTGTAGACTGACTAACGTGAGGATTGGGAGCATGACAGGAAAGTTACAAACAGGGAAGCTTAATCTTTAAGGGAAGCTTATAGAATTAAACTAAACTAAACGGAACATAATTAAAATTAAGTAAATGGAACGTTGTGACAATGCTACTAAGCTTCAGGTATTTGTTCGCTACTTTATTATATGAACATTATATAGGCGGCTAATTATTCTCTAGGACAACACAAACAAACAAGTTGATTCTTATAATTTAGAAGCAGGAACCAAAACAGGCCTATTAGATGTAATGTTTGGAATATTTGAGGACATTGCGATCACGAACACATTTGGCACAGCTGCCATTCATAGAGAAATTCAGCATTTAATTTTAGGCCTGAAATTCACCAACACACATGGCTGAAGTAAGTATTGACACAAAATTAATATGTGTATCTGTATTTTATAACAAATATTTACAATGAATTTATAACATCACGATTGCTTTATATGCAAATAAATGTTTAAGTCACATTTTTCTAATTAAACGACATCACGATCACAAAATTAATACAATTCGTCTAATAAAAATAAAAATCAAACCCTCGCACAAAATTTCATTTGGAGAAAAAAATGACATACGATTTAAGAAATGAATGATATACTTGCGAAATCCGCATAACTGTCACATTTTGTTACAAAATTTAATTCAGTCTTGAACAAAGTTCACGAAGACAAGATCCTTAAATGCGTAAATAAACTTCAGGAAATGACGCCTACACAAAATGTACAGATCTTTCTCATATTTTCGTTATTTCAACCTGTCATTTACTTCTTTTCTCATAAATCATTTTTCGCTTCCGTCAACTTGATTGCCGGATAGAAGAGAAAATAATTAAAAATTACAGGAGTGCGTAATGATATGGTAGCAACAGATTTATCGGAATAAAGTACCCAGGTCTTTACTTTAGAAGTTCCTGGAAATAACACTACTTTAATAATAAAGGGATTTTATCGGTTCAGTCGAAGGAGAGAGTAAAAATAGAATTTATAGGACCTTTGAAGGTAGATATGTATATTATTTTAATGGGGTAAATGTGTTAAATTTATTATTAGTATCAAAATATTTCGCGATGCATAAATTGAAGAGTAATTTTAGTTACTATTAAAATACATATTTATTTGATCAGTCATAGATGGTATGGATTCCACGCTTTGGAATCTATCGGTATAGGTCCCACCAATATAACAAAATTGTTTATAAAACTATTGGAGTTTATATGTCCCACTTAAAATGTCTATTAGGGCACAATATATTGGCTCTTTAGTGTAAAAAGGGCGTAACCAACATTCATAAAATTATCATTTTTTACATTATCACATTTACATTAAATATGACCTCAGATATAATCACAAATTAACAAAATATAAATCAAATTCTAAAATTAAAAAAAAATATCAAAATTTGTTTAATAATTGTGCATTTTTGTCTACCATTCATAAGCAGGTAATGTTCTTGGACTACTACATGTATTTGAATCTCCTGTTACATTTAATATATCATAGTTCAAGAATTTATTTAAAATTTCTAATTTATTAAATATTAAGTGAATTATATATAAGCTTTCAATTAATTTTTCTAGAAGTTTAACAACATTAATCATTAGGTTTGGTTAAAGATCAAAAGTTTTCCACCACACTATTTCCCTCTGAGGGAGTAAACTAAAGTATAAGCGGTCAGTTTAGAGTAGGGTTAAAAGTGACGTGTGGAACTTTTGCCTTTCATCGTAGATTTGAAAACCTTCGAGAATTTTCTGTGTCGTAAGCAAGGCTTTTGGTTATAAATTTACTTCAGTACTTTATATATATAGTATTACATGATGGGATTCAGTATAGTTTACTTAAGTGGGCGGTTTCACGGTTTTACACAAATCCTCTCCATTTGTTGTAGATTCAGTTTGAACTTTCTTTCCATGTATATTGTCACGAAGATTTTAATGAACACACCGTTTAACTTAACAGACAAATTTATTGAAGCTAAGTAGCAACTCGCAACTTTACAAGATCGAGAAGTTCCTACAACTAGTGGGTATCAGCTTTTATACCCGAACAGAATATTCGAGAAATAACTAATTTACATATTAAAGAAAGATCTAGAACGTTCAAGAACATAAGGAAACAATAAAAACCATTTTTGAATTAAAAATCCGTACTTTGGATAAACAACCATGGCAAGCATCGAACCCACAATCTTCGGGTCTGGATAGCGTGCTTTGACCATTCGGCCACTGAGCTCGTTGTCTACGCTTCTTTATGCGGCAATATAACAAAAAATGAGGAAGTCGAATACTTGTTTACATAATTTTATTCAGGGAATAAAAACTAAAATCCTGAACTCTAAATCCAGTGGCGTACGTAAAATTTTTTCAAGAGGGGGTTCATAATACTAAAAAATAATAGCACGCATAATTTCTACAAAAATTTTTATTTTTGTCAGTTTGTCTGACCTCAAGGGGGGTGTTTGAACCCCTAATCCCCCCTTGCGCACGCCCCTGTCCAAATCTATGATTGAATTCAACAACAACCACAAAATAACAACAACAAAAAATCTAAAATTTCTCTTTCAAAGCCTTAACGTTATTAATATACATCCCTATCATGAGCCATCTTAAAGCCTAGACGTTTCGAAAAAAGGAAAATGAATAACTGATTATGGAAAAAAACATTTTAAAGTTTCATTAAAAAATCCTTTACTAATTAAATTATATTTTAATTATCTGTATATTTATAGCATACATATAGAATAAAATCAAATAATCAAATGGGTCATTTCCAGCATCTTAAATTTAATAAAAAATGGTTTATGTAACTTGAAAAACATATCATTGAGAACAGTAAAAAATTTAATCGATATTTAATCCTCTCGTCTGAAGAATTTTTAAAATTTAACCATGAATCTTATTGTTAGTTCCATCCATAGTTTTATTGTTTATGTTATTCAATGTCTGAATAAAGTTTTTAAACTCCTATTTTCAATATAAAAAAGGGCTTCGGGTTTGAAATTCGAGGAATTTAAAGTAAAACAAACACGGGGGAAAAGAAGTTTTTAAAAATAACTGCATTATGCACAAAACCTCTTTTTCTACATAAAAATAATCGAATGCATTCACGTATATTCATCAGATTACATAACTTAACGTAACATAACTCAGTTACACAACTCAGTAAATAAAATTAAATAAATTCAATCTATCTCCCGAAAGAAATGCTTTGCCCATAAAGAACAGTTGTTTCTAAATGCCGGTTTTCAGTATGAAAATTGTAAATAACTTTTTGAATTTTCGAAGATATAAATTTCAAATTTTGCATCCAAGTACATAAATGTTAATACAAAAACTTAAGCTGATATATCGAAATTGGATATTTCGACTCTATTATGGGTACATATCTTTTAACATTGCAAAAGAGGTTAAATTTCAATTTTATAAATTTTCGATTTTTAACGACATTTTTATAGTAAGAATATATAACGTTGTTTCATAAAACATATAAGATAAAATGTACTAGATTTTTTAAATCCCGTTTTTTGTTAGAAATACAGTTTATTTATTATTTTTAAGTTTTACAATTGTTTTTTTTTTAAATCTTCATTTTTTCCTTACCAATAATCGCGCACAACATTTCTATACTATTTTGATAAACATATGAAAAACATATAATTTATATATTAAATCATAACATTACCTTGCAATAAATTTATACTTTTTTAGTGCTGATTTCTTCTGATTTTAATGGTTAATTCCTGTAAATTATTTTAAAGAAATGTCTTTTGAGTACAGAGGTTTAACACTAAAACCATGGCAGTTTTGGTATACCTAAATCTTCAGAAGTGTTAAAGAGACAAAAGTAGATAATTCATTTTTTACTTTTTCTATACTAATTTTTTTAATTGTAATATTAATCTTATGTTCATTTAACGTGGAAATCATAAGTATGATAATTAGAAAAACTATTGATAAAGTAATTGTATATGTTAACAATATTATCTGGATAGATATATTGGTATAAAATTTTATATGCATACCATCAAGTTGTTTGGTTTGGTTTGGAGTGCTACAGTCTACTTTTTGCAACACGAGGGCTAAATCATGTTGTTAAATTTAAATCATATGATGAATTTAATAAAAAAATGTTTATTTGCAGTACAAAATATTATTGATGAATAAGTAGTGTCTCAAAATTAAACCATAGAACCATATTTAATAAACAGACCAACAAAATGAGGAGCTTAGCTCCTTGTGGTGTTAGGCTAATAAGCGCAAAAACTTGGCTAGTTTAAGTTCAATGAAAAAATTCATGTGGTAGATTCTAGCACCTATCATTAAATTAAAAGAAGAAACTGAATTTCAAGCACATTTAATAATAAAAATAAAGTTGTATTATAATATTCCAAAAAAGTGCTCTTCGTGCACAGCATTTTGTTTTTATATTTTACTGTTATTTTCATAATTTATATAGAAGCAAAACTGGGTATCCATTTCACTTATGGTTAGATACTATTTATATAGGATAAATATTTAAAACTATATTTTTTTTTTCAAATTGTTTCCGTTTTATGGTATTAAATTATATGTAACAAAAATAAAAAGAAATACATAAAAGTAATGCACGTAAAATATTCTAAAATAACTAATTAAATACTAAAAACCAGAAAATATTCTTTTTATAGTTTAAAATAAGGAAGAATGACGAAAAATCAAGTATCTTTGCAGTAAAATAAAAACGTTTTTCGAATATTGTGCTTTGATGCTAAATCTTATAGCTAACTTTATTTTTTCAAAATAAAATTTTATTTCATATTTTTGTTCAAAATCTTACATTTTGAAGGTTTCCTCTTAAAAACAATTTAAAGGAAAATGTTTTATATTTATATCAATCCATTTAACTATTTATAAATAATAAAGGTAGTCAAAATATTGTGCGTATATTGTGCTTTGATACTATAACTTACAGCTAATATTATTTTTTCAGAATAAACATTTATTTCATATTTTTGGTCAAAATCTGAAATTTTGAAGGTTTCCTATTGAAAACAATCTAAAGGAAAATGTTCTATTTTTATATCAACCTATTTAACTATTTATAAATAATAAAGTTAGTCAAAATATTGTGCGTATATTGTGCTTTGATACTAAAACTTATAGCTAACATTATTTTTTCAGAATAAAAATTTATTTCATATTTTTGGTCAAAATCTGACATTTTGACGGTTTTTTCATAAAACAATCGAAAGGAAAATGTTTTATTTTTATATCAATGAATATAACTATTTATAAATAATAAAGGTAGTCAAAATATTGTGCGTATATTGTGCTTTGATACTAAAAGTTATAGCTAACATTATTTTTTCAGAATAAAAATTTATTTCATATTTTTGGTCAAAATCTGACATTTTGACGGTTTTTCCACAAAACAATCGAAAGGAAAATGTTTTATTTTTATATCAATGCATTTACCTATTTATAAATAATAAAGGTAGGCAAAATATTGTGCGTATATTGTGCTTTGATACTAAAACTTAGAGCTAACTTTATTTTTTCAGAATAAAAATTTATTTCATATTTTTGGTCAAAATCTGACATTTTGAAGGTTTTCTCATAAGAACAATCGAAAGGAAAGTGTTTTATTTTTATATCAATGCATTTAACTATTTATAAATAATAAAGGTAGTCAAAATATTGTGCGTATTGTTGATACTAAAATTTAGAGCTAAATTTTTTGGTATTGGTTTTATGCTACGGTCTACTTTTTGCAACACGAGGGCTTATGAGACCGGGACCTACAGCTTAAAGCCGATTCCGAACGGCTACGAATATCCATGTCTCTGTGGGATTCGAACTCACAAACTCCGGTTCCGAAGGCCAGCACCCTAACCAACCGGCGACTGAACTTTATTTTCTCAGAATAAAAATTTATTTCATATTTTTGGTCAAAATCTGACATTTTGAAGGTTTCCTCTTAAAAACAATATAAAGAAAAATGTTTTATTTTTTATATTAATCCATTTAACTATTTATAAATAGTAAAGGTAGTCCAAATTATTTGTTTACTTTTTTGAATAAATTTAGGGAAAAATTGTGGGAAGAGTAAGAAGACTTTATACTACCCCTCCCTTTCTACGAATTCCACTCAGAAGTTAATTCTATGTCCAGCTTTTGCATGTATCCAGTACTGAATATAAATATTGCTTTAATGCATTAAATCCAAACACTACTCCTGTTACATGTCGGACAACGTTCTTGCAACTCGTTGTAGGAATAGTAAATTAGTGTGATCCATTATGATCGCTCATCACGATTTACGCCTGTCATACTAAGCAGACGAGAAAAACCACTAACAGTTGTCAGATTTATTCTTTTCTATTAGTATGACAAAAATATTATTGTGCAGTATTCTGTTATAAGTTTTTTTCTAAAAGGAATATTCTACATTTTCTTAAAAGCCAAAATTAGAGATTTCTACGTTGCGGTATTCCACTAGCTGTAAAAATTTTACTCATTTCAAAATGAATAACAAATTAGGAAGAAAGACATGATAATTCCTTTGTGAATTGAACAACTTCAAAGTACGGAGGAACATGTTTAATGAACAAACCTTTTTATTTTAGTACTCTTTAATGTATATATTTATTTAATTTTTGTAGTTACTGCTGTGGTGTAGTACATTACTGTTGTTATTTCAAAGTCATTTATAACCCAAAGTTGCTTTATATCGTCTTTAATTATAGTATAATACCACTGATCTATATTACAATGTTCAAATATAGAACAAATGACAAGGAAATATGCAAATATATATATATATATATATATATATATATATATATATATATATATATATATATATATATATATATATATATATATATATATATATATATAATTAAAAAGTAAAAGAAGCACTCCACGTGCTACGCCTAAAAAAAATTTGCAATGTCCAAGAGAACGCTGCATTCTTTTCCTTCCTTCTTTCTACTCAGGCAACCCTATACTTTTTCCATTATCCTGTGCTGATGTGTTCGTTGTTCCATTGTCCTTTTTACAATGCGTCCTTTCTCGGCTCTGCCCAGAAGGACCGGGACTCCAAGGATGGTCCTGAATCGCCTCCTGGAGACCAATCACAATTCTCCAAAACTTGGTGAAGTTTAAGTGCAATTATTTTCACTGGCCACACCACACGCTTCCTGGAGTCGCGAAAAAAACTTGGACATTCAACCCACAACGTGTGAGTGCGGCGAGCAAATCAGTTTCGCAAACCTTATGTCAAACATAGCTGAACTCCCGCAGTTGCAAATTTATTTTTAAAAAAGTCAGATAAATGGTAATTTTAATGTGCAAACTAACATTACAAACATGTTTGGTAAAAAATACATCAAAATATTTAGTAATAAGTTTTTACCAAGTGTTCAAATGAAATAACTAGAAAACAATATAAATTAACCTATCATTTATGGTCTCATCCATAATTCTAACCATTATTTTACCATTAATATTATTTATTCTTTGTGCATTTTCATTGTATGTATCATAGAATGTTGGTATAAAATTTTAAAAACTAGTATTTTTGAAACAAAAAAACTACTGTTTGTTCTTAAAACTACCGTTTCCATAATAAACATTCGAATACAGTTATGTTTAGGGTAGTCGACAAAGTAATGAATAAAAATTTTCAACCAACGACATATTTCTTTTATTTTGTTTATTTTATATATTATAACAACAAGCTAGGCCTACACTTTTGAAAATAAACGAATTATTTGCTATCAAATTATTTTTTAAGCACAATTTGCATTTCAACACTTAAATCATATTTTTCTTTATAATAAAATTATTAAAAAAGATATAAAGTCTTTTTTTAAATGATTATATTAAACGATTTTTTTCTAATATGAAATTATAGAATGATATTTAGCACTAGAACTGTGGAAATATCGGTATACCTAAAAAAAATAACTGGGTTAAATTATCTCCATTAATACAGACATGTGTTATTATACAAAAATTACTCTGAATTTATATGGAAATGATATTTATTATTTTTTTGACAATAAATTATTATACGAAAATAGTAATAACCATATATTATAATATGAGTAATTTAAAATTGTTAAAAATATATAGACAATATAGAATGAAATATTTAGTTTCTCACGAATCAAGATTTCTTAAGCATTTCATACGTAGTTTATTGTGCAACTTCTTTTTGTATGTTTTGTATACTTTCGACGTACCGGTATTTCACGGTCAGAACAAATATCTGCAGTTTTGGTTCTACATTTAGCTTGGTAACGAACTCTTTTTCGCATCTGCACAAATTCTTCGGTAGTATTAGCTTTATTCTTTGACTGTTACTGGTATTTTTGATTTCGAATATTTTACATAATACTCAACTCTTCAACGAGCTGTTGAAGATATTCTCTCCTAAATATTATTCCAGTAATTTCTTTGTATAAAATCCAGGAATTAATCCCAGCATGATGTAAAATAGTGTAACTGTAATGAAGTAACCACCTCTCTCTTGATTCTACCTTCACAAAATATTTCTGAGCCATATGACGGCATTGTCGACACAAAATTTCTTTATATTATACAATATCATTTTTTGGAAGCTTTTTGTGGTGATTATTGTCGATATTAATTCTAGTATAAAATATGCTCAATAACACATATTTAGTATTTATTCCTTGATAAATTCTCAAAGTGACATCACCATGCTTGAGTAGCAATATATCGTATTAGGACATCTTTACTTTTTTTTTTTCACAAATAAAGGTAATTCTTTGAGATTTCATTTCATTCTCTCCAGTTAGACCAGTGTCTTTCATTTTTAACATTTGGATCAGATTCAGTGTTGCGAAAGTATTATCTGTAGTGATATTTCTTCCTTTGTTTTCGAAAGATTCCATTAAACACAAAACGGCTTGTTTGAGGAGAGTAAGGTTTTTAGGGTGTTTCTCATCTTATATAGAAAACTATTTAGCATGCATTTTCTTAAATCGTAGAAATTTAATGTAAACTCGTTAGTTTTCCAAATTGATAATGGTTGCATTGCACCCATTGCAGACTTTAAATTCCATTCGACATCCGAAAACCAAAATCAATAAGGAGCTTACTTCGACTTACTTCAGTATTTTCTTTCCAGCAGTTATTTTAATACGCTTTATTTAAAAAAAACTAAATTTAGCATATTTTTCAAATAATAATAGTATATATATATATATATATATATATATGTATATAAATAAATTATTTAACTTTAATATTTCCCTAAAAACCTCATCTCTCCCATTCTAATTCCTTCAAATCTTTTTCCCAGCCTCTAAATAATTTAATCAAAGGAGTGTATTCCTAAAAATTTAAACTTTTTGTCTATTCAGCACGTTTTCCACCTGTTGTTTGCAAATGATTTCACGTTTTTGCTGATATTGCATTTAATTCGCTTATTAAGTTTTTTTTTTTTTTTTTTTTGTTTACAGTGGGAAAATTCCTTCTTTCTTCGCTTTTGGGTGCACTTCTGTTCGATCAGAGTGATCTCTGTGGCTTTTCTTTGTCTGTCCTTAAGTTGAAAATATGTCCATTGGAGCAGGTCTGGAATGATGTTTAATTAGACTGGTGCCGCTCTCTTCAATGCTGGCCAGACTACATTTTTATTACTGTTAGCTGTTGAGCTTTCTCCTTGTCAAGGAATTTTATAAAAAGTGGATTATATATATATATATATATATATAATTTATATATATATTGTAACGAATTCTCATTACATTGAATTCCGGATAGAGACTGAACTAAAACCGTGAGAAAAACCAGCCTAACCTAGAAGAATAGCAAACGTGCCTATTGTGGACACTTGAAGTGAGCTCTTCTTTTACATAGTGAAGGGCCTCTACATTGTAAGGAAACAACAATACCTTACTATTTTGTTCTCCAAGAGATTGTCTATGGAAGCTGATTAATGGATCGGCCAGATTGCACCAGGTTTCGGCAAACAATTACTGGCTGCTGTCATTTACTCCCTATGATGTTGCTTAGTTACTTTAAAATTTGCAGATTACGATCCATTTATTTTCTCATTAATCTTCCAGGTTATACGCCGTGATAAATGAATAATTTATATATCTATAAAATATTTTGAATTCCCAAGACTTCTATGAATTATACTTTATGTTGAACTTGAATTCCACTCTCTGTGGTACACTAATATTAGCATACAAGAAACCTATAAAATATAACTTTGAAAGAATAATTTTTAAAATGAAAAAAATTTGAAATAAATAATTATTATATTTTAATTAAAAATTTAAATTGATAAATTTAATTCTTCTTCACTGTATATATGATAAAGAATATGTGTTCTAGTGTAAGTTAAAAAAATCTTTATAACATTCACCGTCTATTTAAATTGCATATATTCAATTTAAACTTAATTAATAATCCTGTTATTTTATAGCTTTTTTTAGTGGTGAAATTCATTAATATTGCAAGTATGATGTGTCTTATTTATAATTTCTAAGTCAAGTTTCAGAAAAAAACAATTTACTACACTTAATGAATACGATTCAATTTGGAAATTAGATTTTTTATAATTTTACAATTATATACAAACAAAAAAGGTATTTTCTTTGATGTTTATGGTACATTTATATTATAAAAAATAATATAAAATAAAAATTGTTTCAATTATGTTCTCAATTTTTAATATAATTTTTCCTACATTTCCTGTATAAACTTAAAATTCAAGATGAAGTATGAATTCATTTGTAAACAGTGTAAAACAAAAACGTACGTGGCATAAATAACAACTAAACTAAAATTATTAAATAGACTTTTGAGTACCTAGAAATTTAGAATTTAGATTTTAATTTTAATTTCTTTTATTTAACTTCACTTGCGGTTCAATTCAAATTTTTCGTCTGACTAGCCACAGATCTGATATTTTTGGCATAGATTAGTTTCTGGTGACAATACAGTATTCAATCATAAATTATAAATTATCAAATATAAGTTTAGTAAATGCAAAAACAATGTCCAGAGTACTTGGAATATTAATTGTAATACTTTAAACTAGTATCGCCATCTATTGGCAAAAACTCAAACTAAACTTCAAAAGTTAAAATAATAACTCATGGTCTAGAAACGAATGCACATTGTGACGTAGTGAACAACCCGACACAATCATTTTGATCTTTTTGGTTTTATTTCTGTGCTCCAGCCTTTATACATTTTATGTCATAATATTTACACTTATAAACAGGAAACATTTCTAATATATAAACTTTGAAAAAACTCCATTCTGCAGAAGAGAATATATCTTGCGAGAATCAAACTACACTCTCCCTCCGAAGGGTCTTCGAAGTTCGATTCGTATTCGATCCGACCGAGAAGAATATTCTCAAAAAAAAAAAAAAAAATACTTTCCAGTCAATCCCAGGTCTCCTTAGCCTCCCTCCCTTTAGGTGCGTATCTTCACTTCACTCATACCCCAAAGGAAGTGTAAAGATTCCTTCCACAATTCAATGAAGTAAAGTAAAATTCTGCAAAAGACGCACCCAAGATTCACTGAGACGAGGCTAGGTTTCAGCGGGAAAATATAGAATATTTTACAACGAGATATAGAGTATGTTTCATATATAATTTATATGTTTTTGTAAAATGTTAAAGTTCTTGTCATATTTTTAGGCGTTTTTTGGTATATTTATTATCCGTATAAACAAAGTAGTACTGTGACATTTTTATTGTTTCGCCTAGCGGGAAGGAGTAATTTTGTATAGTAGAGCTGTAATAATTGAATCAAACATTTCAGAACCATTTTCAGAGACATTTTTTAAATGTTATATTTATGCTTAGTAAAAAAGTATTGTAAAAATTTTAAAACACTGATAATTGATTTAATATAAGCTGAAAAAAATTACCGATAAAGGTTCATTACAAAATTTAAGAATTAAAAATAATTCGAAAATAAAATAAATTTAAAACAATATTTTTAATCGCTTTTAATAAGGAAAAAATCAATAAAAACGCACATAAATGTATAAAAAAATGAAAAAACTTTAAAACAGACCATGAAAGAAAAATTGCTTAAAAAGTTCCTATATGAAAGTTGCAATGCTATGATAAAAAGACGTTGAGCGAAGTTCTTTACAAAATTTAAAAATAAAAAATAATTCGAAAATAAAATAAATTTAAAACTGTTTTTAATCGCTTTTATTTAATAAAAAATCAATATAAAAGCACTTAAATGTATAACAAGAAGAAAATAAACTTTAAAGCCGAGCATGAAAGAAAAATTGCAGGAAAATTCCCCATATGAAAGTTGCAACTCTCTGATAGAAAGAAATTGAGCGAAGATCTTTTATAAGATAACGGCTAGTTGTTATGATGAATTATGTGATCGGAATCAGTATCAAATTAATATATTTTCAATAGAGATATAGTTGTATAAAGTGTATTTTAGTGTAAAATATTTACACTAAAATACCAATGTGATATTGTAATGCTTTTCAGCGTTTTATAACTTTTAGTCTTTAAATCCCTCATAACATTTGGCTTTTATCCTATAGAAGATTCTAAAGCAATTTCTGTATATCAAATCATTACATTTTTCTTATAGGAACTTTTCACAAAACTTCTCTTTCATGAGCTGTTTCAAAGTTGTTGCAATTTTTGGTTTTAGTTTTGAGCGCTACGGTCTACTTTTTGCAACACGAGTGCTAATGAGACTAGGACCTACTGCTTAAACCCGATTCCGAATGGCTACGAACATCCATGCCATAGTGGGATTCTAACCCCCGAACTCCGGTACCGAAGGAAAGAACCCTAACCAATCGGCCATCGTTCGGCAAAGTTATTGTAATATATAATATCCAAAACACTTCCATAATTTAAACCTATACATTTCTATAAGTTTTTTTCGTTCTTCAAATTACCCATGCTCTGTATGAGAGAAACTCGTAACTACTACTGTTTAAGTGTGTGTAAGAGGTCAAATCTTTTTTAACGTTCTTTAATATAAATATCTAGTAATACAAACTTAAGTAATACAAACATTTACAATATATTTAGAACAAATGGATTCTTATTCTTATTTTCAAATAGAATATCTTAGATTATTAGGTTCTATCTTTATAAAAATGAGCTCATAATTATTATTGTTTGAGTTTAAGAGGCATAACGTTTTAAACATTCTTCAATATAATAATCTAGAATTGGTGTAATACTAAACGTTTTAATCTATTTAGAATAAAATATTTCATTACTAGAGTTCTAAATTAATAAACATTTTTCAGTTTTGTTAAGTGAAGTAAGACTTCTTTAAATCATAAAATATGCACACCAATTGTAAAGAGCAAAAAATTAAATCACCCACAAAATCAGTCTTTAATTATATACGTTAAAAATTGATTTTTTCTGTTAAATAGAAGCTTATTATCATTTACTGTACTGTATAGTATGTAAATCTTAATTATGTTAAGTCAAGAAATGCATTTATTTAACATATACATTTTATTTCATAGCAAAACAATGTATTTTTCTAATTTTAAATTTCTTTATTTTAAAATGCCACATATTTTAAAGGCCAAATTTAAATTTAAATTTAAATTGCATTTAAGTTAGACTAATTTAAAAAACGAAAGGAGGACCCTTTAAATCAATTATTTAATTAATTTACATTAAATTAATTTTTAAATTTAAATTTAAAAATATTTATAAAATTCTAAAAAATGTTCAGTTTTATTTAAAAATTTAGTTTTTTATTTACACATTTCAAAAGCTATCTTACAGAGTATTGAAACTCTTACATTATTGTAGTGTGTATTTCCTTGTATTTTTTTAAATATGTATTAATTGGAATCACAAAACTAAACAATGTTTATTAAATATAAAGCAATATCAAAAATCTTGTAAAAAATTATTCTAAAACCAGATGAACATTTAGTTTAGGAATCGAAAAATATATGGTGAATTTATATCTCAGAAGGTACTACACCCCTTTAAATAAATGTCAATTTTTCAGAGGACATTCACTTACAATAAAAACATATAAATTATTATCCTGTACCGGTCATTTAATCCTTTTACTTTATGACTTTTGTCAAAATATTATGTCCATGGTTTGCTAAACACATATTTTACACACAAATAATTACTTTTCAAGTGCAGTCGTCCTCGATTAAAGCTTTTCTGGATAATTCATCATTATCTAAAGCTATAATATATTTCCGAGATATATGATTTCTGAAATCGCTCGCAGTGAGAAATTAATTGCCGCCCAGGCTACTAATATCTGCATTATTGCGATAAATTCAAAGCATACCCCGTTTCTCATGAAATAATATTAAGTTAGTAAAGTCGATTAATAAATGCGGATATTGATTGATATTTACATTAAAAAAGTGACCGGTTTGGGATATGATTAATTTTGTTGTAAAATAGAGATGTGACTAAAACTTAGGAATTTTAATGTGGCTTAATTGTTCTGGGGAGAAATTAGAAAATTTTGGTTGCATTGATTTGTCTGAATTTTGATAAAATCTTTGAAAGTTTGAATATAACAAATGAAGTTGTTAATGTTGTACCGATTTTAAATCTTACTATTAACCTATCGAAGAAAATACATTAGACTGAATTGAACTAGAAAACTAAAATAAATTAAAACACATGCACGAAGAGGTACTGTAAAGAAACCATTTTTTTTAAAATCATATTAGTATAAATGATTTTAAAATAAACTAAGTACGCTTCATTTGATGCAGTAAATGTCACCAGTATGATTTTTAAATTAAATCAAAGACCTCTAAATATTTGCAAATGAGGTGGTTTTTTGTCCCACTTAGAAGTTTTCTTGGCTTATTAGACGGCAAAATACATCCAGACTTTGGGGTTTCTTTTGGTACGTTTATATATTGAGAAGTATAATGGATTCAGTTTCGGAGAGTAAGAATCATAAGTTACCAGAGTACACTCCTAAGAATATAAATAGTTCTTGTTGTAGTTCTTGTCTTATGCCATTTGGTCAATCCAAGCACGATTGAGCAGGAGGCTACTTGTATTAATGCAAAAAGGTGCGCCCTTCGCTTTGACGAGCACTTCATTTGTGAAAGTATGATTTATGCTCAAGTGGGTCCTCGTAATTTTGAAGCAGGGATAAAGCAGAAGACCCCGAGGCTTGGCCTACCAGCACCAGATATATAGATTGAGAACTTGGAGGACATTGTGACTATTAACATATTTTACTTGCTCCAGTCACTTTTGACGAATACAGCGAGTCTTAGGACGGCTGGCTAAATTGCGCACTCATTGCACTTTATATGCGAAATTAAATCTTTTGGAAAGGTAACGCCAAAAATGCACGCTTTGAATTGATTCAATAATTTTTTTTCAAATTTTGGTCTCTTCTTTCGTGGCCTAACGACTGTACACACACACACACACACACACACACACACACACACACATATATATATATATATATATATATATATATATATATATATATATATACGTATGTAATGGCAATTTACTCCACTACAAAAGTAAGGAATACCCACTGACAGTCGAAGCAATAAGGAGAGAAAAAGGAGAAGACTTTTGAAAAAAAAAAGAGTTTTACTCGGCTGAACCACTCGAATGCTTCTATGCGGCATTTCTCCGCATACGTCAGTTTATAAGTGCTTGAGCCAACAAATCAAACTTTATAATAGTTAGTCATATGGGGACACCTGGTGTCGTAGTTAAATCGTCACAAACTGAAGTAAGAAGGGTGGGGTTACGCAAGAATTAATTTTTGGTGTATGTAGTATCGTCAACTCTAAAGAAACAACAAAATATACTTGCAAAAGTTTGCCATTAAAGAATAGAATCCCCGAAAAATAGTTAAAATTATACTTATAATATGGTAAGTTATAGGTTAAAAGAATTATTCACACACACACACACACACACACACACACACACACACACACATATATATATATATATATATATATATATATATATATATATATATATATATATATATATATGTAATAGTAAAATTCTAAACTACATCTTTTTGAAATATGGTGGAGAACGCTCATTTTCTGGCACCTTAAATTTAGAATCGCAGCCCCTTTGATTTTTTTTTTTGCGCATTTGTGACGTAGTACCATCTAGAATAAATTAATAGTAATTAAAATAAGGTGACTGATTAAAGAAATGACATCATTCCTGGAGTCATTCCCCTTCCAGAAGTTAATATAAGGCTTAGCATATAGATTTTGAGGGTTTTCCTTTGAGAACGAGATGTAATACATCATCAAATATATTTTTTTGTTCTTTCTCCCTACAGGGATTTGTGTGTTATCTGGTGTTCCAAATAGAAGATGTTTTTGTAATTCTGCATCAATCAACTGGGCTCCATTATTCTACAGTATTTTTAATTTATGTGGAAGTTATATTAAGTTATGTCAGTATTACAGTTAAAAATACATAATAAAATCGATTTTGTTGTAGTGTAATTCATCTTTGTAGATGAATAAACATTTTAAGAGCACTTGAAATATTACATAAAGTTATTTGCCGACTAGTTACGCTTTTACTGCTTAAGTTGCTCTTAATGAAATATTATTAAACTTCTATTCATATGGTACAGCAGTCAAATCTTATAAACAGACAATCCCACACATAAACCAAAATTAAACGCCAAATTTGGTTAACGTGCACGTTTCTTTGACAACACGATCGCTATAAAGCGCAATATTTATAACTGTCTGCATCATCTAAACAATTTCCGATATCTGCCGTAACCCATTGATATTTGGTTTAATGGGCTATTAGCTCTGATATGCAGATAGGAGACTATTACATCTGCAGATGGCTTTAAATAGATGAATTCGGTTTCTATCTCCGGCAGCGTGGATTCGTTACAAATTATAAAAGGCGCACACTATACAAAATGAGCTGGCAACATACTAGTTTTCAGAGAGCTGTAAATTCTTTTTATACTTTTGAGATAGGATTTTGTTACAATTGGTTTATTTTCCTCATTCATATGGAAATCTAGTGTATGTCAAAATGTTAAAGTGCATAAAGAATGCATAAATTGTCGGACTTCGATTATTTTGAATTCCCGTGTTCATCATTTATGTATATTCTTTGCAATGAATCCGCTTTGTATGAATTTAATGACGTTGCATTTATAAATTCAGTAATATCTGGGATGAAATTAGTAGTTGTATTCATAATAGTTATCAAACTTATTTTTAACAACAATGATATAATTTTGCATGTCTCTAAAATTTGTGTCCGAAATATTTAAAATATAAATTCTACCTTTCTCAATTTAACTAGATGTATATAGGGGGTTTACATACAAATCACTTACATATTTCACCATAATTTAAAATCATGCTTCTCTGCGTTTATATAAACGCAGGCAATATGGGCATATATGTTTGTTGTTGACCTTTTATATCTGGTTTATTTCAAACTTTATGTAAATGTGGATATTGATGTCAAGAATTGATAATTATATGGATTTATGGTAATTCCTTTTTACTCTATGGTCTGGGACTTTTGTGTCCAAATAGACATTTGAGGACATATAAAACAGAGTAGTACTGAAAGAAAAGCTTTATTTCATAGGTGGGACACATATGTCCCGTACACTCCAAAAGATAGAGTGGGGCTCTCAGAAAAAAAGTTACTAGCTCATCTGTTTAAATTACTAAAATTTCTGAGATTTTAATTTTTTAAAGAAACTTTTTGAAGCAGTTATTTTGCAACATGCGTATTTCTAAACAATAAAACAGAACGTGGTTGGACAATAAATTAAAAATAGTATAAAATGCTTCAAGAAAAATCTCTCTTTTCCACTTAAAATTTAAGTATTAGATGCATAAAATATAATGTACTTTTCAAAAATAACTTTCTACAACTTTCCAAAGGCATCGTATTTTGTAGGGATATCTAATGCGAAAATAACAATTACCTAAAATGACCATATATAATACGAGTGCTATTCAGTAATTAATAAATACTAAAAATTTGAAAGTATTGTATGTGTGTATGTGTGTTTCATGCAATGAATGACACTTGTAATGAGGTGGTTCAAGATTATTTACAGCAACAAATTGGTAACATTTTAAAAAAATGTGTACACATTTTTATTTTCCTATTGCCTCCTTATTGCAAAACACAGTAAAAAACAAACACATAATTTCACAGATCAGTCATGTTAACATTAAGAATCAAGTTATAGGTATGACCCCTTCGAAGTGCATTATCACTACACATCAGTATGATTCAACAGCAAGTTTTAGGAAAAGGGCAGAAGCTTTAATTTTCCAAAATTTAAAACTTTTATTTGGAATTTAAAAAATTTAAACCTTTGAAAATATTTTATAAACCTTTCTGAGATAAGTTTTTCCGCTACCTCTAATAGAGATAAAGGGTTTGTCTCCAACGATGGTAGACCGATTATTTGACATGCATGATCATCCGATAGTATACACAAGCCTAATAATTTTATTTAGAAATTTATGAAACATAAAAGGCGCACAACGAAATTCGCTATATTGTTAACCAAAAGTAAAGAACTACTGTGATTAATTTTGAAATAAAGATTGATATGCGGCACAATGCTTTAAGGGAAATTATATACACTCTAGATAGCTGCGACAATTAGATCTCAAGTAGAAGTTATTGAAAGAGTAATAGAAAACTGTTTGAAATATAATTATCAAAAAAGCGTGAAATATTTAAGTATTTAACTTTCCTTTTGTGTATCTGAATGAACTCTGGAGTACGAATATATGCGAATGTATTTCTGCATATATGGCTAGGCTATGTTACGCTTTCAATTGCCAAAATTACAATCCATAATTATATTAAAAAATCATACTTGAGTTTTTAGTTATCTTGCTCTTCAATAGATGGCGATACGGAGCTTAACGTACTGAAATTACCAGTAGTTACTCGATCAGATTTTCATAACTATAAACTTATTAATAAGTCATTGTAGAGATATCAATTTAATATTTTAACCCTTAAAAATGCGTTGTTTCTCATGGCTTTGAAGTAGTAAAGAATTTATACCTGTAATTATTTATTTACTAAGCTTGGATAGATGGGTAATTTGCTTGCTCAATATTTTTAGTTTGCCAGATATATGGCATTGAATATTGGAATCGTGTTTTTGTTCTTTTTATATTGCCCAAATAACATGTAAAACTTTAACCAGAGATGTAAAATACACCAAATAAACATTTGAACTAAAAAGATAACAAAAACACGATTGCAATATTCAGTGCCATATGTCCCACAAACTAAAAATATTGAGCACGCAAATAACCCATCTATACAATCTTAGTAAATAAATAATTAGAGGTATAAATTCTTTATTACTCCAAAGCCATGGTTAACAACTCATTTTTAAGTGTTAAAAAATTAAACTAAGTTGATATCTCTACAGTGACTTATTAATAAGTTTAGAGTTATAAATATCTAATCGAGTAACTGGTAGCAATTTCAGTGATTTAAGCTCCGTATCGCCATCTATTGAAGAGCGAGATAACTAAAAACACAAATAGTATTTTTTAATATAACCACTCATTTATGATCCACCTCATATAATATAACAAAATATAATATAACCCTTACTGATGAGCAATACACAAAGACCAGATTTAATACTTAAAAGTCAGTTATTCATATACTCATTACTCACCTCTCCTCAAATTACGTTGACACCGAAAGACAAGCAGAAGGAATGTAGATCGAGTTTTGAAAAATGTCCATTGCACTAATTAATTGAAAAGTTTGCCCGATGCAGAGATAAGCTCTTCTCTAATAATTTTTCTGTTAAAGCTGAAAGAGATAAGGGCAGCAAAATGATTATCTCCCAAAACTGAGAGCATCAATAACAGACCTATGACACCCTAATAACTGGAGAGAGTAACCGATATTATCTAAATTTTTAATTTCGGGAAAGACGCAATCATAAAAGAAGATTTTTTTAAGTTAAGGTCTTCTCTATGAAGTTGTTACTTTTTAGCTTATTTATTTATGCACTTTAAACACTATCCCATAATTCTAAAATAATTTATTTCCATTCTAATAACCTGTATTCGAAAACATGTAACATATTTTATGCACAATAATATATTATCAAGTATACACAAAATATGTAGTTCTATATATATTTTAACTTCTCAGAATAGATTAAAGGGATTAAAAGGATATTTCCATTTTAGTAACCTGTATTCGAATACATGTAACATATTTTACGCACAATAATATATTATCGAGTATACACAAAATATATAATTCTATATTTTTTAACTTCTCAGAATAGATTAAATGGATTAAAGGGATATTTCCATTTTAGTAACCTGTATTCGAATACATGTAACATATTTTACGCACAATAATATCTTATCGGGTATACACAAAATATGTAGTTCTATATTTTTTAACTTCTCAGAATAGTTTAAAGGGATATTTTCATTTTAGTAACCTGTAGTCGAATATATCTAACATATTTTATGCACAATAATATATTATCAAGTATACACAAAATGTGTAGTCCTATATTTTATAACTTCTCAGAATAGATTAAAGGGATATATATATATATATATATATATATATATATATATATATATATATATATATATATATATATATATATATATTACAGCCTTTAATATAAAACCCAATATTTGATTCAACATTAAATAAAATGTTTTGCTTTATTTATTATAAACTTTTTCTAGATAATAGGATTTTAAATTTATGAGTAGCACCTAGTGTTGTTGGGTAAAGTAATGCTTTTTAAAAAAGCCCAAAGCAGATAAACTAAGTGAAAGATATATAAATCCATTTAATGAACATCAACATTTGAAACTTATAAATTAGAAACTATATTTTAAATCGAATAGAAGTTGATTTTCATTTTTATTCTGCGAAAGCCACTTATATTAATACGAACAATATATTTTGTTATACAGTAAGTTGCATATATTTCTTTAGTTTTTCAATGAATTAGTTATGCACAATACGGAAGAAGACTTAATATCGAAAGTAATTTATAGTGATATTAAAGAATGATTGTCCAAATTATATTAACTTTACAAATTATGTTGATTTATTCATAGTCCAGCCATATTATTGTGATCCCCACTACTTTTGACGTCAAAGTTTAATAAGCAGTTGCCGAAGGCACGTGTCATCAGCAAATTTGGTGGATATACAAAGCGTATTGGAGGCATGAGGAAAATATTTCAGTTCTTGCAGTCATGCAGAAACGGAGCAATTTATGTAACGTCCAAAAGGCCATGATCATTGACTTTCGCTTAAAGGTGGAATCAGCCAATTTTGTGAACTGTTTCCAGGTACCGGTGGTAAAAGTATATCATGCATGGCCAAATGACACTATCCAAAATCATCTACGTGGCAAATGCAATGTACCACGATAGATATCAGAGGTGAACGACTGCCGCGTTCATGTGTCCGGGTGAATAGACGGGCAACCTGAAGAACTGACAGAAACTAACAGAACGGGTGAGCCAAGGGACTACCAATAGTGTCTTCAGAACTACAGTTCAGCAAATGTGGCTGCGTATGGGCCACTGAAACAGACGCCTGGTTAATGCACCAATGATGAATGCTGCTCATCGGCGACGAAGGATAGAATTTACACTTTAGTACCTCAACTGGATTTCCACTGAGTGGAGACGTGGCTTTTTCCTATGAATCACGTTTATGATCTCTTGGACAGATGTACTTTGGCGTATACGGAGTGAAACGTCTGAAATAAAACACCCTGCAACAATTGTCGGAAGGGTACATGCTGGGGAGGGAGCATTATGGTCTGGGGGAATGTTCACTCATCATTGTGGAAGATACGATGGATCAATAAAAGTATGCATTTAATCTTGCGAACCATGTTCACGCCAACAGGCTAACTGTTTTTCCTCAGGATGATGGCATCTACCAGTAGGACAATGCATACTTGTCATAAAGCTCGCTGTGTATGTGCTATTTGGTTCGAAGAGCACCGGGATGAGTTTACCTTACTTCCTTGTCCAGGAAATTGCCCGATTTCAACACAATCGAGAATCTATGGGGCCACCTTAAGCGGGTTGATCGTACCATTCATTCACACCCGCGTATACTATCGCAACTGTCTGTGGCACTAGAGTCGGCATAGCTTAACATCCTAGCGAACACTTTTAGGAACCCAGACTCTCTTCCTGCAGGTCTCACAGCAGTCCGTTCTGCGAATGATATTCTGGATTTTGACAGGTGGCCACATTAATGTGACTGGACTGTGTATAAAAGACGAATAAAATATGAAATCAAGAATACAAACATGTATAAATACATTCAGCTTTATATTTATGTGGATAGTACATTGGGTAGGTTGGAGCACTATAGTCCCCTGTTTTACCACCCAATGGATAATGAGATCTGGACGTACTTATAGCCAATTATGTATGAGTTGATGATAAAATAAAAAATTGATTTGTATACTGTGCACTAGTAGCACCTTAATAATTGATAAAATATCTTTTCAAATAAATTTTTATGTCTTACATGTTTCTTAAACCATCATAATATATTTCAATTATGAAAATAAAATCAGAAGTTCAAAATTTTCAAACTTAATTTTCATAGAGCCTTGTTCTCTTAACCCCTGACGTGCACGATCAAGTTAACTCGAGCGTGTTAAACTGGCCAAACTGTGAACAGTCGAGATAATTCGGACGGCTTTGTACTTTATGTTGCTATAATTTTTCCCATTCGAATGCAACCAAGAATTGAAAATAACAATGTGAAAAAAATCGTTTTATTGATATTTTATCATTTACATGGGATTGTAAGCTAAAACACTTACTTATTCAAGTATAAAATGCAGATATTTTTTCTAAATAAAACGTTATAAATTGTGTTTTTTACATTAAAAATTGATTTTTTTGCACAGCCTTTTTCAAAAAGATTGTTCATTAAGGGGTTAAGGAGAAATAGATTATCCATTTATATATAACTCGAGATTACATTAATCTGACCCTCGTTATGAGCAAAACGAAATTGTTTCGAATTTCCTTTATTTTGAAGAATTTAAAAAATATATCATTCAAAACATCAGATTTTTCTTTAACTTTCATCCAGGGATATACAGCCATTCTTCTTATCCATAATATTCGTTTGCAAAATGTTTGAACTTGCATATTTTCAATGTATTGTAACTTTCACAGGTAAAATATATACTTTTCTGAATGCGTCAATTCCGTTGAAAGACATAAAACACGAAAGAAAATAAAAGAACTCAAAAGAAGTATTGTCAGATAAAAAATACTCAGAGATAAATATTGACTCTGTTTACCCGAATAGAGAAAGTGAAGTGTTAGGAAATGTGGTAACTACAGTTTGAATTTGTAATGGAAACTTCATGAAGACTACAAAATGATTATAATATAAATGGTTTAATATATTATATACATAATTGTTGACTTGAATATAAGTGCGGAACAAAATTTTATTAAAACATATTTAATAAACTGGAGTAGAATATTTCCTTGACATTTTATTTAATTGTGGACAGGAGTATAAGTGTGGAACAAAATCTAATCAAAAGATATTTAATAAATTGGGTAGAATATTTATTTGTCGTTTTATTTAATTATGGGCAGGAGTATGAGTGTGGAACAAAATCTTATCAAAACACATTTAATAAATTGGGTAGAATATTTACTTGTCATTTTATATAATTATGGGCAGGAGTATAAGTGTGGAACGCAATTTAATCAAAACACATTTAATAAATTGGGTAGAATATTTACTTGTCGTTTTATTTAATTATGGGCAGGAGTATAAGTGTGGAACGCAATTTAATCAAAACACATTTAATAAATTGGGTAGAATATTTACTTGTCGTTTTATTTAATTATGGGCAGGAGTATAAGTGTGGAACGCAATTTAATCAAAACACATTTAATAAATTGGGTAGAATATTTACTTGTCGTTTTATTTAATTATGGGCAGGAGTATGAGTGTGGAACAAAATCTAATCCAAACACATTTAATAAATTGGGTAGAATATTTACTTGTCGTTTTATTTAATTATGGGCAGGAGTATAAGTGTGGAACGCAATCTAATCAGAACACATTTAATAAATTGGGTAGAATATTTACTTGTCGTTTTATTTAATTATGGGCAGGAGTATGAGTGTGGAATAAAATCTAATCAAAACACATTTAATAAATTGAGTAGAATATTTATTTGTCGTTTTATTTAATTATGAGCAGTAGTATGAGTGTGGAACAAAATCTAATCAAAACACATTGAATAAACTCATGCAGATTATTTTCTTGTCTTTTAATTGACCTTTAATATAAGTACGAAACAAAATATAATCAAAATACATTTAATAAAAGCCAGTAGAATATTTTCTTCACTAGGAGTGAAGACATTAGTGAGGACTTTATGTCATGATATTAAGTAATATTTTAAAATGTTTCCCGTTTCTTTAGAGGTTTTCCAAAGTATTGGTCATACGTTTGAAACCAGTTTGCAAAGAATGTATACCTCACAGGATTTAGTCCAGTAGCAACTACAATGTATTGTCCATATTGGTTCGACTTCTTAAGTCTCCTAAACATCAGGGTCGCTCCCACGACACAGTCCCAGGTTCAATCCCCGGGCTGGGCAAGGTTAACTCAGCCTTTCATCACTTCAGTGGGTAGATGAATTGAGGACCAAGCATGCTTGGGAACTAAACACAGTGTGTTGACCATCTAACCGGAACATATTCTTAGCACCCCTGGGCCCTTGTTTACGTAAACGGAGATTGGCACCGCAGGCCCTGGTCTCCTAGAGAAGTTGCGCCGAGGAATTTAGTTTTAGAATAATAGTTTCAAATTATATCAACAGATGGCACTGCAAACCTCAAAATATGCTAATTATGAAACCAGGACATGCTGTGGTGATATGCTTAATTTATTGCTCATACACAACAATAAATGTGCAAAATAATAAATGTAGCTGTAAATATGTACAACACTATGATTGTTGTTTTGCAAGTGTGAAGGAGTGGTGTTTAAATTCGAAGCACTATTTTGCCCCCTTATTCTTTAACTTTGAGTATTAAAAATCCCTTTGAGATGAAAATTGAAATTACCTATATATGAAAATTTTCATTTCTGGGCTTGTCCCACAGCTAACCCTGTAAGAAATAATACAAAAACTGTACATGATGCTATAGACACATCATTCAGGAAAGTTTAAGTTTATTATAGTTTAATAACTGGAAAACAAGTACAACA
>CM063505.1:9428801-9433801 GCA_032207245.1 Pardosa pseudoannulata
TATATATATATATATATATATATATATATATATATATATATATGTATGTATGTATGTATGTATATTTATATATGTATGTATATATATATGTATGTATATATGTATATGTATGTATATATGTATGTATGTATATATATATATATATATATATATATATATATATATATATATATATATATATATATATATATATATATATATATATATATATATATATATATATATATATATATATGCATTAAGAGATAAATAGATGGGTTAAAATATTTAAAACTATAGACATTAGCATAATTCAGTCAGCTATCTACCACATATAAATTTTTTCGTCATTTGACAGTAAAGTTTATAATGTTTATTAGATAAAAATTAATATTTCAATAATTTTGATCAAATATAAAATATGACCAGCAATAAAAAGTGTGAAAATAACATTTCCTAATATAAATCTTTAATCAAATAGATATTAAATTAAACTCTGTTTTAATATAATGTCTACAAAACATAATTATCAGTTATAAAGTTATAAGTGAGTTATAACAGTATAGTAGAAAAATTCAGGTACATTTTGAAAGATTTTATTTTTTTATAGTATGATAATATCACTTTATATAATATTCTAAAATAATTCATGCCCATTTAAGAAATCAATGCATAAATTGTAGCACTAAATACAACAATAGTACTTAGTACTAAAATACAATGATGCTATGATACAATGTATCACCACAGATATGGAGCATATAAAAAATATCCGGAAAATAAAGGCGAGTCTTATTTGTTACATCATAAAAAAAATTATAATATATCATGATTTTTTTTTATTTCTGAACAAAAACATTTCCATGTGTTTCTGCTTGAATTTCAGAGTCCTTTTTTCATAAATGAAAATTATTCAACAGTTTTTTTCAACAATGCACTATAAACTCAAAAAAGGCATTTTTATCTTTTTCCTCGAAGAGTATTTCTTTTTTAATCTAATATTTCTGTACATCACAGCGTTCATACATATTTGAATTGAGCTTCAAAAATGTTGGTCCTTCGCCAGATGTAAATGTAAGAATGATGCCATTTTAGCTCTTAAAATAGATTTAAAAAAGTTTTTGAAGAGCGTTGAATTGATGCTTCTCTCTATGAAACACAATGCCAAGATACTAAATGAAAATAATAATAGAAAATTGCATTCATTTCTGACGGCATCACTTATCACAAGCTTTAGCTACGCTTTTAAATTTCTCTTTAATGTCGTGTATCATGAATTAACAAAAAGCACTCTGAAGTTGTCCGGAAATCACAGCTGTAGATGTTATCTTAATGCAAATACAATCAAATTAATGGAAAATATATTATTTTAAGTTTTAGTTTATTCAAATCAACATATGAAATAGCCATTATTTGTGATAAATTTGGAAATAATATACTTACTCTCCAATTTTATTTGAATAAATTGCACTTTTAATATACATGCATATATATATATATATATATATATATATATATATATATATATATATATATATATATATATATATATATATATATATATATATATATATATATATATATATATGGAGAGAGAGAGTTGTTAATATCTCCGTAGTAATCAGGAAAATTTGTCCGTCATCGTTTGAAGACGCTGGGCATTTGACTATAATTCGTATTCAGTATTCAGATTTTTTTCAAGTGTTTTTTACATTTTTTACATATAATCTATGTAGAAAGACTAAAAAATGAGTAGAAATAAAATATTTAAAACCTTAGAAGATGCAACTGCTTATCTTTTATGAAATAGAGGCAGACATTATAGCAATGCTTCCTGAGTCTGTGATCTAACAAGAACAATTTGATGCTGATAATTTGGGTACTTCTGTTGTATCAGACATTGCAGGTAAATTAAAAATTACAATACCAGATTATAATGTTGGACCAGATAATACCAGAATACCTCATAGTAATAATATTATTTTGGATAAAAAAAGGTAAACAATTCCCGTAAACGTAAAAGAAAACAATCAGTTGTATGGACGAATAAAAATTTTGCCTTATTACCAGAATGACGGATATGTCTATTGTAAATGGCTATGTCATTTATAAAAAGATCCATGGTTCTAAGTCGATGCCAATCAAAGATTTTAGAAGATATATTGCAGTAACCTAATTGAAAACGGGAACCGATTCAAAAGCAATGCCAGGAAGACTAACACAAAGGCAGATAACATCCAGATCTCATGTGTTTCTTGACGTAAAATTCAGCATACACCATGTTATTGGCATAAGAGAGAAACAAATATGAGTCAATATGATAACTATTCTTCAAAACCTAGAACATATTGTATGAAATGCAATGTAACATTATGTATCCAATGTTTTCCTCCTTTTCATACAAAAATTCAACCTTAGTAAAATAGAAATGTGTATAAAATTTGACAGGTCTACATAATTTTTGATTTTTTTTTAAATAATAAAATGCTAATTCATTTAAAACAAGTGTAGCTAAAAATAAATGCCTTGGTAATGTTACAAAAGAAAGAGTATTGGTATAATAAAATAGAACACGTAAATGATAATTTACTTGATACATAAGAATGCTTCAAAAGCAACGTCGGGGCGTAAAAAGTGTAAAATAGAAAGTTTTCTTGTGTGTATAAAAATAAATTTTAATTTTTAACATTATTTTGCCTATTACTTGATTTATACATTAAAACTGTATAATTTCATGTAAAAAAATTATTTTTTAAAATGTTTACATTTTTACATACAAACGCTGAGCTTCATCAAATAAGGACGGCTTATTTCAAAATGCTTTTAAAATACTCTTAATTTATTAATTTCTACCCATATCTATCAATTTCAAGTAAAAATTTTAAAATTTGTTAATTTGGGGGTTAAAGAGTTAATTAGTAAGAACGTAGTTAAATAGCTTAATGGATAAAATAAAAAAATATTTTTATCTAGTGGAAGTTTTTGTTTAAAAATATAATATAATTAATTTCAGAGTATAGCTATAGAAAAAAAATTCTAAACGAACTTGATTTAAATGCAGTTTAAAAAATATTATATTTAAACTACATATTATTTTGTAAGAGATTAAACTATTCTCCTTACTTCATTTTAATTTTTTTATTAGGGAAATAAATAATCCATAACTTTATTAACTATAGTAATGCATCTTTGTTTTTGTGCCAAAAATTAATCTAGTCGCTTGACGCACACATATATCGGGTAACAAAGAAGAAAATATTTCTAGAATGTGCCATTCTTTACTGCTGGGACATTTCATTTCTGAATCCTTTTATTCTTAAGATCTTCGTGATTGACTTCCGAAATAATACAGAACACAGTGATTTCGGGACACTACGCTCTTCTCTCCCCTTTTTTATTTTAAATTTTTGAAAAACATTTACATTGTGATTCCGGAAATACGTTTTATTCTTCAAAATTTTTTAGTCATATAGAATTTTATCTGAAAAATATTCATTTGTTTAACGGGTATCTTTCATAAAATATGTTTTTGCTTGATATTTAATGTATTCATTACTTATTAACAGAATTGTAATAAAAAACGATTTCTATCAGTTATAAGGTAGAGCTCTGCTCTTCGGAACCAGAGTTCGCTTGTTCGAATCCCGCTGATGGCATAGATGTTCGTAGCCGTTTTGAATCGGCTTTAAGCAGTAGGTTGCGGTCTCATTAGCCCTTGTGTGCAAAATAGTAGATCATAGCGCTCCAAACCAATCTACCAGTTATAAGGACAATAACAACGTTCGATAAAACCAGGATAGAATTCCAAGTTTAAAAAAATTAAATTAATTTATTCTAAGTGCAGTATATTTTAAGTATTTAAAGCAATCATATAATACTTTCTTGGCAAGTCAGTGCATACATTTTATATACAAGACAAATATGCATTGGTGTAAAAATGAATAAGAAAATGTTTTCATGTCTTATTTATTACTGGAACATTTCAATTCCTTTTCTTCTTAAAAGCACCATTATTGACATTCAAAGTTCTACAGAAAAGGGTGATTTCGGGACATTATGATCGGCTTCCATTCACTTTTAAGTCTTTTCAAAAACAATTACATGGAGAATTTCAAAAATACGTTTGATTCTTTTTCTTTCCTTTCAAACACCGTTTATTCTTGAAGGCATTCATTTGCTTTAACAGCTCTCCCTCTCTTCTATTCTCTCGATTTAGTTTAAAGGGGATCTCTTTTAAATTGACTCTTTTCTCGCACAGAAACACAATGTTTATTTGAATATAGCGAGAAAAATAACTAAAACGGATTTCCCCCAAATGCTAGATTTTGTCTAATGGGTAAGCCGATTAGAATTTATATAAACGGAGACCTTTATATAACGTGTAACATTTCGCTCAGAGATAGTTTTAAGAAAGAAAATAGATATATGTTAAATGGTAATAAACGAAAGTTACATGTCAAATGTGAAACGAAAGTTTATGAAAATTCGCTATAGGCTAATTTGGATGTTATTTCATAATTTCATTTAAAATTATTAACAATACTTATTGATATCAGTATAAAGCATTTTATAAGTCTATTGCGATTTTGATAACTTTCATCATTATCGAAATTTATTTCATTGAATCATTTCATTTAATCGATTTTTTCCATAATTAACAAAACGAATTAACAAAACGAAAGTTACATGTCAAATGTTAAACAAAGGTTTAAAAAAACAGCTAAGAGCTACTTTGGATGTAACTTCATAATTTCATTTAAAATTATTAACAATACGTATTGACATAATTATAGATTATTTTATTAGTCTATTGCGATTTTGATGACTTTCATCATTATCGAAATCTATTCCATTGAATCATTTAACTTAATCGAGTTTTCCATAATTATGACATATATGTAAGTCGTATACTTCTGTAATTTTCGTAACCCCTTAGTAAAAAAAGGCTTCAAATTGCATTACGATTTGAATGCTATTAATAGCATTCAAATTGTAATGTTCCTGCTTTTATAACATAAACA
>CM063505.1:9436301-9448801 GCA_032207245.1 Pardosa pseudoannulata
ATAGAAATATTGAAAAAAATATTTTGAAACTCTTTGCTCCTGAAAAATAGCAGTCTCAGCAGTATACGTTGGTGTCTTGAAAAATCTGTTAATGCTCTCATTATGCATCAATATTTGTCGATTCATCAAATTACCTCAAATAGAATATTTTAAGAAGCGCCAACGATAACAGCTTTTACAGAAGGAAATCTTAAGTTCTAGCCTTATATAATTCTGCAGTTATATAAAAAAATTTTGAATTTATTAAAAGAGTTTCATATATTTTAATAAAATCATTGCTATAATAATGAATAACAATAATAAATAATAAAGAATAATTACATCCAGTTTTCAGTTCACCTGATTCGCAAAATCAAAATTGCATAGCGAAATTTTTGCCATTAAGTTCTTACTATTATCTTTTTTCTATTATTTCTTCTTATTATCTTTCTTTAAAATAACAGTTTTGAAAAAAACCTTTTCTAAAAAGAGCATAAGAAAAAAATGATTTGATGACTGTTGGGAGTATTTTCTCCCACCGAGGCCGAAATACTGTATAATACCTATTATAGCTTAAAGGACGCTCCTTGAATGGAGCTTCCATGACTTAAAATTCTTTCGATCTATTTCCCAAAGCTTTCTGTCCTATAGATGTAAATTTTTTACCTATTCAAGACGACGTTTTCCAGCTGTCGCCGGCAAATTGCTCGGCTATTCTCCTGATCTTAACAGTTTAATTCGCTGAGTAAGTTTCTTCTACGTTGGGAAAATTCTAACTGTCTTCGCTCTTGTGTGCACCTCTGTTCGAGCAGAGTGATTTTTGTGTATTTCTTTTGTCTGTCGCAAAGATGTTAGTTTTAGCATCTGTAAAATAAAGTTTTAATTAAACTTGTGCAGGTCTCTTTCAATGGTCCGACTGTATCGTTATTACTGTTAGTTGATTAGGTTTCTCCTTGCTCAATAGCCCGGATAAGTAAATATAATAGGGTCGATAATTTCCATAGGTAGTATAATTCCTGGATTGCACACATATATTTATATATAAACAGATAACAAATATAGCTTTTAAAACGTGAATAAAAGTATTACTAAGGCATATCTATTAAAGTGAAGAATATTAAAGTAGTCTTCTAGTTTTTATTTTAATCATTACTTCTAATGTTCAAAACAATTGAAAGGAAATGATACATCCTTTTAAAGAACTAAAACAATATACTTTAGTGACTCGCCGTAAGATATTTTGAAAACACTCTGACTCGTATTACTTCAAGATATCTGTTGTAGATCTGAGACATTTAATGAAATTTTTTTTAAAGCTGTTTTATTTATTCGGAGACCGAAGAGCATTTTCTTCTGTCTTATTTATTTCGTCTTATCTTTCTCCTTTATGGAACCTATCATAATATGTATAGATTTATGAATTTTCTTATATACTCTTTACCAGCGAAATGAAATGATTTTTAATAAAATATACAATTAGTACAAGCTATTTTCAAACAATATATTCAATACTGCTAAAACCGGATGAAAAGTTTACGAATCCATTTATCAAAATTTATTTCTTACTAATTTAGGTCATTTAATACTGTATCAATTTGTCATTGTATCATTTAAATAATTGTTGAAATTGTACAGTTCAATTAGGATACTAATAGGTAATGCTCGACTTCTTTGTTTACAATTTGAACTCGAAACAAAAAGACGGAAGAAATACAAATTAAAATATGTAGATCGCAGATTTCTAATTATTTTCTCCTGTAATTCCCAGTTAAATTATTCACTTTTTCCTGCAAGAAGAAAGTTTGATTTGGTTCAAACCACTATAAATTACACTTTTTTATCTCTCTTGGTGCAGAACTGCTATGAACAACCTTAGTAGAAGTTGGATTCCTAATCAGAATTTTCAGTATCAACATGTAGATTCCTACCTAATCAGCAGTCATTCGGTCCTGCACGATAACAAAAATGTGTTATCTGAGTCCCAACAACAAACAAAAGCCTAATATAATTTTATAACAATATATTACGTGTATTAAATTTGAAAAGTAATATTGATTAGTTTAGTTTAGTATCTTATTGCATTTAACACTGTGTAATACATTTTTTAGATTAATTTAGTTTAGGATTTTATTGCATGGAATACTGTGTAATACATTTTTTAGATGAATTTAGTTTAGGATTTTATTGCATGGAGTACTGTGTAATACACTGAAGAGCCAAGACATTGTGACCACCAGTTGGGCCACATTTGGCTAGCAACACAGCTTCCACCCGCCTTGGCATGAATGCATGTCCTTGTGCAATCATGTGTAGGAATGCATGTATGCAAGTCCTTGGTACATGGCCGGAAACAGATTGTACCAGAAGATTATGCAACGGTTACTCAAATCCGAGATATTGCGAATTGGTGATCTTTGAACTCTAAGCTTCCGTCCCATGATGTCCCAAATGTATTCTATTGGATTGAGATCCGGTGAGTTAGGAACGAACAAAACACGAGTCGTGCAGTTTCGGAACTACTTGTTCCGAGCCTTCGAGACATTAGAATCTGCCCGCTATGAAAATGGCGTAGATCCGCAGCCTTTACATTTATACACAGAAGTAAGTGAAAAAAGGATTCTGCAGACTCTTCAGCAGCAGTTAAATACCACTCCCACCTGATCACGTGCCTTCGATGTCATCCAGGCGAATTCATTGCAAAATGTAGGGGTGATCATAATGTTTTGGCTCTTGAGTATACATTTTTAAAATTATTTTAGTTTAGTATTTTATTGTATGTATCACTGTGTAATGAATTTTTCTTTACACAATTAGTAACGGATCTACATTATGTAAATTTGGAATGCATACAAAAGTATCTTTGTCAGCTGTTGGATTCCAACTCACTGACCCGTTTTTTAATCATTTGCTCTTGCATATATAATATCTGATTGTTTGATAGTTATGAATGTCAGAACGGTATATGTTAAGATTTAAATACAATTATTGTATTTGGTATATAAGTTAAATATCTAAAATGTTACTTTCTTTTATGCAAGATGATCTATATGATAGTACAATAGTTAAAAACTAAACAAATATTTTATAAATGACACAATTGATACATATATTAGAGGTTCACAACTTTGTTTAGGACATTCCACCTTTTACAAGAAAAAAAAAATTCAAACGATCCCACACGAATTAGTGTTAATTACACAAAATATTAAAATATTGCTGTATTTTATATACATATATATACATACCTATTTTATTTGTATGTTTACATATTAAGAATCAAAGTAGAAATAATTAAAACGACTCTCAAATGCAAAACTTCTGTTGCATAAATTTTAAATTAAGAACAAAATCAGTGAGAAATAAAATTAAGATGCTTTGAGATTGATTGAGGTAAGTTTTACCGACTCTTTAACGTCTGGCTCCAATTTTGTTTACATGATACAAATTTTAGATAGCTAGATAAAATAATAATTTATGAAACAAAGGGTATTTCCAAAAACTTTCAGTAATTGGGTTGATTTGGGTAAGTTTTACCGACTCTTTAACGTCTGACTCCAATTTCGATAACATGATACAAATTTTAGATAGCTAGATAAAATGATTATTTATGAAGCAGAGGGTCTTTCTAAGATATTTTAGTAATTTCTAAAATTGAGAGGTTTGCTGTTTATCTCATTACTCCCCATTTGTCTCTGAAAACCTCAACTGGCCCTCTAAAAGACTTCAGAGACCAGTGGGGAAATAATTAAAACGACTCTCAAATGTAAAAGTTCTGTTGCATAAATTTTAAATTAAGAACAAAATCAGTGAGAAATAAAATTAAGATGATTTGGGATTGACTTAGATAAGTTTTACCGACTCTTTAACGTCTGACTCCAATTTCGATAACATGATACAAATTTTAGATAGCTAGATAAAATGATTATTTATGAAGCAGAGGGTCTTTCTAAGATATTTTAGTAATTTCTAAAATTGAGAGGTTTGCTGTTTATCTCATTACTCCCCATTTGTCTCTGAAAACCTCAACTGGCCCTCTAAAAGACTTCAGAGACCAGTGGGGGTAATGCTACATTCTATGTTAACTTATGCTTTAAAGGTACAATTTAAGCTATTTTTTCTATTTGTATCAGTATCGAATAAATACAACTTCTTTCAGTATCTTTACAAATATAATTGCTCTGTAACACTTTCAAAAACAAAGTGCTTGTATTGTAATATATATAATATCAAACAATTTTTTTTAAACATTTCTCTCTACTTGTTTCTAATACGATAAAACGACATATACCCATGATCAAGAGAAATCGCAAGCCCACTTTTTTCCCTTAACGTCATATCATTAAGTTGATGATACTTTTTAAGAGACTTTTAAACAGAGAGTTTTCCATTTGTCATGTTAAATAGACCATATTATTCACCTGAATAACTGATGAGGAGAATGATTAATGAAGTGGATACATACTACATCAATTCCTGCCTAAGTAGCCAATTCATAAATCATCATTAAAGAGCGAAATCAAATTTAAGTTTTATTAGATTTTTTAAAGATGTACTTTGAGCTTGGACGTTTTTTAAGTGCCTTATAAAACAATATGTTTTTAGCTTCCATTTAGAGTTATGTTCTTAATTAGTTCTTATCTGAAGTCAAAGATCAAATTCGGTATTTTTTTAGTTTCATGTCATACGAAATTAGCACTAAATGTACAGTGATTTATCAAATGACCTTTCGATCAACAAAGGTTATTGAATCTGGTAATGAATTTTTGTCCATGAAATGGTATCAGGTCTTTATATCTTTTATTTTTAATTTACATCCATTTTTTTAATATTTATATTATTTTTTAAACTCTTTAACTGTAAGGTCTATGGATCTATTTACCTACTTCCAAGAGGCTGTAGACAACTTAGGAGGATGATAAATAATTTTGTCAGGTGCATCTAAATTAGTGAACATCAATATTTCCTTTATTCTTGACCTTTATATTGTATATTTTGGATATATGCTTATTTATAAATAGCCTTTGACCCCTAAGTTAAATTTTCGTGGAACATTAATATAGTCTGAATATAATATTTAAGGACCATAACAATGTTTAAAGCATTTGAAATTGTCTAGATTGGGGTAAAAATATCATTTGAGTGATGATTATCCAAGAGCGAAGGCAGAAAGAATTTTCCATAGGTAAAGAAACTTACTTAGCGAATTAAGTGTTAAGATCAGTAAAAAACGTAGAGCCATATGCCGGCGACAGCTGAAAAACTTGTTGAATAGACAAAAAATGTATATCTATAGGATAGAAAGCTTTGGGAATTGTACAGAAAGAATTTTAAGTCGAAGACACATGGAGACATTTCGAGGCTGGGAAAAAAGTTTTGAAGGAAATTTTTAAGGAAACATTAAAGTTAAATAATTTTGATATATTATTTATATATACACATATATATGTATATATATAAATATATATATATATTTATATATATACATATATATGTATATATATATATATGTGTATGTATACATATGTATGTATATATATATATATATATATATATATATATATATATATATATGCATATATGTATGTATATCTATATACATATACATATATATATATATATATATATATATATATATATATATATATACATATGCATATATATATATATATATATATATATATATATATATGCATATATATACATATACATATATATGCATATATATATATATATATACATACATACATACATACATATATATATACATATATATATATATATATAATTATAAATATATGTATTGTATTTATAATATATTAATAATAATTTTATAAAACCATTTTCTTAATGAGTATATTTTATACTGCTAATCAATTTTCTAATGTATTCTTATATGTTTTTAAAATATTAAAAATAATTAAAGATTTTTCATTGGTATTTTTGATCTTTAAATGTCAGTTTTTTATTTTCTTCTTTTAAAACATATAATAATTATATACTCTCCTGACAAAATATATAATTAAATGATCCCTGGGAGAAAATAAATTTCTCAATATCACGTTGTCATGGTGACAAAAACTAATAAAACTAACTAATAGAATCAATGACCTAGCTCAGTAACAAGGCTGAAAATGATTACAAAAAGAACAAAGAATAATTTATTCTAAGCTAATCCTTTTCTTCTTTGGTAAAAAATAAATTTTTCAACAATCTATCAGTATTTTATTCTTAATTATAATACAATCTTTCTTTAATGTATCATGCTAAATACACATTGAGTTCTCAAATATACTCTACAATTTTCAGTATCTTGATTTAAGTAAATATTTTCTTATAAGTCAAATTTAAAAAAAATATGATTTAAAAAATTAATTAATAAAATTATAACATTCTTAATGAAATATAATTAAATTAATTGTAAATAATTACTTGGCTAATTTATAACGGTATATATTCTGAAAAATAACAATTATGCCTAAAATGTCAGACTCAATTTATACATATCCCATATATAATAATAGCCTACGTTATCTGTCCATCTATCCTCGAATTTATGAAGCGGTTGTACCTGGAATGGATAGAGGCATACATATTGGATTCTTGATGGGTTAGGGTTAGCAACATTCGAAATCCACCCTTCCCCCCTTTTCGGGAGTTTATTGCCATTATTTTAAGTCTTATTTTTCCCGGTTAAGAGCAGCCGATTAAATTTATCAATTTATCACCTAATAAATGGGTAAAAATAACGTTTTTCTCTAGCATTATATAGTCATTCCTTTAACCATCTCATTCAATCATTTCTTATTTTAAATTATTTAAATATCGTCTGCATTATTTTCATACCTTTTATCTCTGAACTTAGATGTTCCGTAAATAATTTTCTTTTATATTAGGCTTAAATAATAGCTTAGGTACATATGTGATAATTTTAAATTTAATCATAGATTACTTTTTTTTGCAATGAAAACTTTATCACTTGTATTAACAATAAATTTTATCTACCTCCAGTGTGTAGTGTAAATGATAGTTTCATTCGTGTACTTCCCTTAATCACTGTGGCAAAATGTTGGGAAGAACTTAACCATAATTTATACGTAGTTAATAAAACTTTGAATTACTTTTCTAAATGAATTCAACGTGATTGTAAACTTCATTAACAGTATCGGGTGACTTTAGAGGAGTATGAAGATAAACAAAATATTTAGCGTGTACCAGATAATTCTCAGCTTAATAACAAACCATTTTTTTATTTGCCTCATTTACGATTATGGAAAATTATAAATTTTACGGAACCCGTCATTTGGCGGGCTATATGCTAGTTCTTTTATATAAGCTTATTGTAAAAATGTGGTTAGAAAGGGTTATGGGAAATGAGCTAATTGTAAACAGATTTTTTTTTAAGGTTAGGCTTACATTAGAATATTTAACTCCCTTGAACAGAAATAACTGGTTCATCTTTTGAATATTCTGGAGCCAACTGGCAGTTGAAATTTCTTATGATGTACTTATCTCTTCATAAGAACAAACTTATCGTTTTGTCAGAATTGTTCGCATGTTTCTAGTTGCAATGAGGATGTAAAGTTGAAACAGGTAACATGGAATATTCAGGTTATTTGAAGCCTGTTGCCTTTATGTAACGGTGTATAGTATACATCAGAGTACATATCGGCCTAACACATGAGAGAACCATGCAAGCGTATCAATTCGTTATGGTAAATAAGCATGGACCATTGTTTTAATTTTAACATCTAAATATTTTGCAGGTAAGTATTAAATACTTAGGAAAATAATAATTCAGTACATATTATTGTTAGAAACTGATAATATAATTACAACAAAAATTGAAACATTTAGGCTGCACAGGTTTTTCGTTTTCATATTATTTTCATTCAGTGAAATTTTTTTTCATTATGGCGTTTCCGGTATTTAGACAGACTAATATCCCATCTTAACCTCCATTTATAAAAAAATATTCTATAACACTCAAATTCATCCTACTGAAAATCTTTAGTTTTATGTTTTGCATTTGAAATTGTTTTTTGGCAGAAATGTCAAATAAACGTCACAATTATGAAGAAAAGAAGAGAAAATTATGAAAACTTGTGGCAAAGTTAAAAAAAGTATATTTTGTAGCTTATGTGCAGAATATTGTACTCCAACTAAGTGAATTATTATGTTAGAAAGCATTTTAGGGGTAAATGAGTTCGTATATAAATTTGTAACTTGAAAAAAATACTATGAAATGTATGTAGTATTCCATAATACCCCTCCGTTTCCATATTTTAACAATAAACAATATGACATTTTTATGGAAAACTAAATAATTCAAAGTTTTTTTTCAGCCGAACGATGGCCGATTGGTTAGGGTGCTGGCCTTCGGTACAAGAGTTCGTGTGTTTGAATCCCACTATGAGATGGATGTTCGTAGCCGTTCGAAATCCACGTTAAGTAGTAGGTTACTATCTCATTAACCCTCGTGTTGCAAAAAGTAGACAGTAGCGCTCCAAGCCAAACAAAACTTTTTTAAAAAATTAAATTTTTTCAGATTTGTACCACGAGTTAGGAAAATTTTACTCTCTCCTTTAATTCACCTTACAATTTCCAGATTTGAGGTTATTTCTATGATCAGCTTTTAATATATATATGGCATTGATTATAAAAGTTATTCTAATGCATTGAATTCTAACAACGACTCCTGTTACATGTCGGACATTGCTCTTACAAGTCGTTTCAGGAATAGTAAATTAGTCCGATCCATTACGATCGCTCATCACGATTTACACCTGTCATACTAAGCAGACAGAAAAAATCCAGTCCGAGTTGTCAGATTTCTTCTGTTCTATTATTATGGCACAACTATTCTTTAATCAATATTCGTTTATATGACATTTCTGAGTGCAGTTTTCTATTGCTACGTCTTTTTAACTGCTAGGATTCCAGATGACATATGTGAGATATTTGATTGGCTTTAAAAATTTACTTATTTAAAAATGAATAACAAAATAGGTAAATACACAGAGTAATATGTTTATGAACTTAACATCTCTAGATTACATCTGTGAAATATTTTACTGGCTTAAAAAATTTACTCATCTCCAACTGAATTACAAAATAGGTAAATACACACAGTAATAAGTTTATGAACATAACATCTCCAGATTACATCTGTGAAATATTTTACTGGCTTTAAAAATTTACTCATTTAAAAATGAATAACAAAATAGGTAAATACACAGAATAATGCGTTCCTGAACATAACATCTCCAGATGACATCTGAGAAATATTTTACTGTTTTTTAAAATTTATTCATCTCAAATTGAATTATAAAATAGGTAAATACACAGAGTAATGCGTTTGTGAATTTAACATCTCTAGATTACATCGGTGAAATATTTTACTGTTTTTAAAAATTTACTTATCTCAAAGTGAATTACAAAATAGGTAAATACACAGAGTAATACGTTTATGAATATAACATCTCCAGATTACATCTGTGAAATATTTTACTGGCTTTAAAAATTTACTCATCTCAAACTGACTTTACAAAATAGGTAAATACACAGAGTAATACGTTTATGAACTTAACATCTCTACATTACATCTGTGAAATATTTTACTGTATTTAAAAATTTACTCATCTCAAACTGAATAACAAAATAGGTAAATACACAGAGTAAAACGTTTATGGACATCTCAAGTGTTAATAAACATGTTTAATGTACTACACAGCATTTGTTTTAGAAGGTTTCAATTTATCTGTTATCTGAATTACAAACAATTTATAGTAGTTACAAATTTATAAAAGTTAAATTTAGTTAAGAAATATTTTTTCATGAGCAAACTTAAAATATTATGATTTTTTTTATTAAATTTTAAATATTAATCACCATGTTTAACAAGAAGTCGAATGATTAGGGTGTTGGCCTTCGGTACTAGAAGTCGTGGGTTTGAATCCGACTTTGGAATGGATGTTCGTAGCCGTTCGGAATCGGCTTTAAGCATTAAGTCCCGGTCTTATTAGCTGTCGTGTTGCAAAAAGTAGATTGTATCTCTCCATATCAAAACCAAAAACCAAATATTTACCAAGATTTGACATGAACCTATACCTATAAATGTAGTCAAAATAACCTTTTTCGTTTTTTTTATTAAAATATAAATTAACAAACCTAAGCATTTATTGTGGCTAAAACTATCCCCACAATTACATCAGTTTTAATTAGTTATTTTTCTAATATTTTAAATTAAACTAATTTTTTGAATTTCTTTTTTTGTTTAACAATTCACAACTGTATCCTTTGTAATTCCTGCCTTCTTATTTAAGCTTTATTTTCATTTCAAAAATTATATGGCATTTTATTTTAGTTTTAGTTCTCTAACTCTCAACTGCATCTACCGAAAGATCATTCTAAGTTTTAGATTTTTACGAAACTTTGTAATTTTTGTACTATGAAAACAATAAATTAATTTAATAATAAAAACAAAACTTCTCGAAGCAATAGCCCCTAAGGGGCCGGAGCCTACGTTTCCAATTTCCGCTTACTTGACCAAGGGCCCTGGGGTGCATATCATATGTTCCGGTTAGGTGGTCTATATTACGTGGAACCTCCAGTTCCCAAGTAAGCTTAGTACTCAGTTCATCTACCCACTGAAGGGATGAAAGGCTGAGTCAACCTTGCCCAACACGGGGATTGAACCTCGGACCTGTGTCGTGGAAGCGAGAAGCGCAACCCCAACGGCACTGGGATATAATTTAACAATAACTAAGCAAAATGTAATAACTGTCCAAAAGTTCCCCTTCAGACAGAATTAAAAAATATTTACATGGCTGATATTGAATGAGGATAGGAAATCATCTAATATCTTTACGTCAAAGTAAGACATATTTAGGATTACGAAACACGTGAAATAGTTTAGTTTATTTTGAAACTATATGATCTCCTGTTTACAACACTGAGGCAAATGAGAATGGAATTCAATGCTTAAAGTCATTTCAAAAGGTTAAGACGATCCATGGCAACAGTGCGATTTTAACCAATGAGATCCCGTACTGATGAAAACTGGTTTACTATCCGGCATTCGTTTGCTTCGTGTGAACTTAATTTGGTTTAGTTTGGAGGATTGCAACTTACTATTCTACTACACGAGGGCTGGTGAGACTGGAAATTCATGACTAAAGGTGATTTAGAATATATGCAAATATCCGTGCCATGAGAGGGTTTTTAACCCATGATCTCCGGTACAGAAGAGCAGTGCCCTACACATTTGACTATCGGTGTGTTTGAATCGTAGGAGGTGGGAATGAATTCTACGCAGATTGTGATGGATCATTATTCCTCTCCATCACTCGCGTCCCATAAGCGGGTTTTCCAGCATATCATCTGCATAAAATGTATAAAAAACAGAGAATTCTGAAAGTTGCTAAAGGTGTGTAATATGTTGCTAAAGGAAATTGTAAGGAATGTGCACCCACGACTTTGTGTGCTCGGCAATGACATCGGCAGAATCACCCCATTTGACCCCTTTCACATGGCGTCTCTTGGGGGAAGTAAGAAACGGACCGGCAAAAAGGGGGCCGATAAGGATTCTCGGTGTCGTGGTTTTGTTTTTTCAGGGCCTCGGAGAAGGAGGTGGTGCTCTCTTCGGTGGGGGCTCAAGTTTCCAGACCCCCCCCCGAAGAGGGGAGGTTTCTGCAAGAGTTCAGGAGAGTTCACAGAGTTTGGAGAGAGTCGAGATTGGGCCAGCAGCTGAAACACATCTCTCTGCGCTGATGTAGAAAAGAAAGAGAACGCTCGGTGACTTTAAAATATCTAGCTAGGACTGGCTCTGAGACTCCATTTTGAGATGTCATTTTCTTTAATTGTTTTTTTTTTAATGTTTTGTAAATAAAATCTTTGTTTCGTCTGTAAGAGGTTTCCGAGAAATTATTTTAAAAGTAATGCATCCCAGCGACAGATTAAGAACGTACCTGCCCCAGTAAAGTAGGCGGGCAGGTCTCACGCTAAAAACGTAGCGCACCGGTAGTAAAGAGGGTGCGTTACAGAAATAAAAGCAAAAGTAAGCGAATAGATGAAAAATACTTGCAAATATATAGAAATTAATGTAAATGGTCTAAATGACTACTTTATGAAAGTAGGCATACTACATACAATTTTCAAAATAGAAGGCAAAACAGCTTATATTAACTAGTGTTACTTACAAATGTAAATAACAAATTAAAAACATTTTGAATAAAATTAACGAACAGTGTTCTAGAAACAAACAAAATAATATTTTCATATTCCTAATGTTAAAGAAAAGAGCGTATGTTACAAAAAATGAATTTATATCTCTGATCAGGACTACATATATAAATATCACTGTTATAATTTCAGAACATAAAAGTGACGCTGAATGCCAGCGCTATGTTTCGAACAAAGCTTTAACAACGCAATTTGGGAATAGTAAATTAGTCTGCTCCATTGTGATAATTCATCCCGATTTTGGTTTGTCGTATAATGCATCAAACGAAAAACCAGAGCGA